>MCJB01018162.1:144867-157844 GCA_002018475.1 Nicotiana obtusifolia | reverse complement strand
TTTTGTTAACTCAATACGGCCTTGGCCTAGCAATTGAATTTGGGGTTTGCCTTGTTAGGTCTTACTCCCCTTTGAATGTAGTATGGATATTTGAATGATGTCAGCTCCGGATAATGCAATGATAATAAAAGAAGCCCTTGCGCTTAGAAACACAATATTGGTGCGAAAAAGACTTTATTAACATCCACATGCTTGTACATATTTGCTTAAAGGGGGGCAGATCGATCTATTCGGGCACGGTTCCTTTGACCGTTTGACCCTTACATTGGTTCCTAACGATCTTCGTGAAGTCCCCTTGAAATTGAAATAGGTAAATAAAGATCTCGAAAATAACAAGCAATCTCCAGATGTTCGAGGTCGATTGAAGTCGAGCACCAAATTTCATTAACTCCTATGAGTGATCGATCTAAGTGAGCACGATTCCTGGTTGCCTCATTAAAAACCTTGCCATAAAATCCAATTTGGGACAAAACCGGTCGAAGGGAAACAAGACCGACTCAGGCAATTCCAGTTTATAAAAGGCTAAGGCCAAACTAAGCCAAAATTCAAGGACGATTGGAGCTTGCCAAGGCAAGACCTCGATTCTTTAAAAAGGGCTAAAGCCAAATTAAATCATTAAAATTTGAAAGGGACCAAATTTTGCTAAGGCATGATCCCAATTNAGAGACCCTCCGGGCTCGCTTAGCTCCCTTAGAGGAGCAAGTTTCGGAGGCGCAAGAAAAAATCAGAGTTCTAACCAAGAGCACCGAATCTCTCCAACACCAAGTCGAGTCGCTTACCCAGGACCGGGGTGTGCTGGTGAATGAGCTGCAATCAGCAAAGTCTGAGATTGCTACATCCAAGGCCGACGCTGATGATTTGATAGCTGAATATAGAGCCGATGCCAAGGCAGCCCAGGAGCAATCGAAGGTCTTGGTTGAATATACTAAGTGTCAGACCCGACTGTCTGTCCTTGAGGAGCTACAAGCTCGGGGTTTCGATCTATCTTCTGAAGTTGATGAAGCAGCAAAGATCGAAGCTGAAGCAAGAAGGCAAGCCTTCCCCGAGGAAGAAGAGGATGGTTCCGACTGACGTTGCCTGTAAAAATGATGTGTCATTTTTATAATTTGAATATATAAAAGGACTTCCTTGTTTCGTATAAAATTCCTTTATTTTGTTTGACTTTGTTATGCAATTTTCATGTCTTGCAACTTTCCTGCCTTAGCTAGGATCGTAAATTTTCTTCGTAAATTTTCCTTCTCTATGACCGACCAAATAAGGTCCACGTCTTGGGAGAACCTAGGCCGGTTAATGAGCTGAATTGGTCTTAACAGGTTTCAACCCAATTTGGCCTTAGCCTTATCTTAAATTCGGAGCTGCCTTAATAGGCTTCGTTTATCCCCGAACCTTTTAGTTTGGCGCGACCTTGGCCCATTAAGAAATTGGGATCATGCCTTAGCAAAATTTGGTCCCTTTCAAATTTCAATGATTTAATTTGGCCTTAGCCCTTTTTAAAGAATCGAGGTCTTGCCTTGGCAAACTCCAATCGTCCTCGAAGTTTGGATTAGTTTGGCCTTAGCCTTTTATAAACTGGAATTGCCTGAGTCGGTCTTGTTTCCCTTCGAGTTTTGTTAACTCAATACGGCCTTGGCCTAGCAATCGACTTTGGGGTTTGCCTTGTTAGGTCTTACTCCCCTTTGAATTTAGTATGGACATTTGAACGATGTCAGCTCTGGATAATGCAATGATAATCAAAGAAGCCCTTGGGCTTAGAAACACAATATTGGTGCCAAAAAGACTTCATTAACATCCACATGCTTGTACATCTTTGCTTAAAGGGGGCAAGATCAATCTATTCGGGCACGGTTCCTTTGACTGTTTAACCCTTACATTGGTTCCTAACGATCTTCGTGAAGTCCCCTTGAAATTGAAGTAGGTAAATGAATATTTCGAAAATAACAAGAAATCTCCAGATGTTCGAGGTCGACTGAAGTCGAGCACCAAATTTCATTAACTCCGATGAGTGATCGATCTAAGTGAGCACGATTCCTGGTTGCCTCATTAAAAATCTTGCCGTAAAATCCAATTTGGGACAAAACCGGTCGAAGGAAAAAAGAGTGCAACGCGTGCTTTCAGTCTTAATGCCTTGTGTTTCCTGGCTCGAGACCATTCCATTTACAACCTGCAGGTGTTAGTATCGACAAATGAAACAAAAGAAAAGACGAAATGAAATACCTTAACAATAATACCGCTTCAGGTGGCTCAAGTTCCAATTGTTTAGCAGTTGCTTGCCATCCATAATCCCGAGCTTGTAAGACCCCTTTTCGGTAACCTTTAGGATAGTATAGGGCCCTTCCCAGTTTGGTCCTAGTTTTCCTTCGCTGGGATCTCGAGCATTGGGTGTAACCCTTCTGAGTACCAAGTTCCCAATGTTGAAGTATCGGAGACGAGTCCTCCAATTATAATATCTCTCGATTTTTTGCTTCTATGTTGCCATCCGAACGAGAGCGGCTTCCTTCCTTTCATCCAAAAGTTCCAGGCTGATGTTCATAGCCTCCCGGTTCGATTCTTCGGTTGCGTATCGGAACCTGACGCTCGGTTCGCCCACCTCAACCGGTATTAGTGCTTCAGTACCGTAGACTAGGGAAAACGGGGTGGCCCCGGTGCTGGTTCTCTCGGTTGTGCGATATGCCCATAGGACCTCGGGCAGCATCTCCCTCCATCTTCCTTTTGCTTCGGCTAACCTTTTCTTCAAGTTATGGATTATGATCTTATTGGTCGACTCGGCTTGACCATTGCCGCTAGGGTGATATGGAGTTGACCATATTCTCTTAATTTTGTTATCTTCAAAGAATTTTGTTATTCTACTGTCAACGAACTGTTTGCCATTATCGCATACAACTTCCGATAGCATCCCGAACCGGCAAATGATATGGTCCCATATGAAGTCAATTACTTCCTTCTCCCTAACCTTTTCGTAATCCTGTGCTTCCACCCACTTATAAAAGTAGTCAGTCATAAAAAGAATAAATTGAGATTTACCTGGTGCTCGAGGGAGGGGACCGACGATATCCATTCCCCACTTCATAAACGGCCATGGCGATAAGACCGAATGCAGTGTCTCTCTGGGCTGGTGGATCATCGGTGCATGCGTTTGGCATCTGCTTCACTTGCGCACAAACTCCTTTGCATCTCTTTCCATGTCGTTCCAATGATAACCGGCCCGAATTATTTTTCGAACCTAGGAATCGGAACCGGAATGGTTGCCGCATGTTCCTTCGTGTATCTCCTTTAAGATGTACTCGGTGTCTCCAGGTCCAAGACATATGGCGAGAGGGCCTCCGAATGTTCTTCTGTATAAGGTTCCATCGTTGGCCAAGCAAAATCGGGCGCCTTTGTGCGCAACGCCCTCGATTTTTTAGGATCCGATGGCAATTTACTTGAACTAAGATATTCTACGTATTTGTTTCTCCAATCCCAAGTCAAGCTCGTTGAGTTAATCTCGGCATGGCCCTCTTCTACCACCGATCTCAGTAATTGCACGACTTTTTCAGAATCGATTTCTCCATCATCGACCGAAGACCCTAAATTGGCGAGGGCATCGTCCTCACTATTTTGTTCTCGGGGTATGTGTTGTAGGGTCCACTCTTTGAACCTATGCAACGTGACCTGAAGTTGTCCACATACCTTTGCATACACCCTTCTTTGACCTCGAATGTTCTTTTTTCTTGGTTGACTACGAGGAGAGAGTCACATTTGGCCTCGATTACTTTTGCTCCCAGGTTCTTGGCCAACTCTAAACCTGCAATCATAGCCTCATATTATGCTTCATTGTTAGTCAACTTTACAGTCTTAATAGCTTGCCGAATCGTGTTCCCGGTTGGGGGTTTGAGTACTATGCCGAGCCCCGATCCCTTCGAATTTAAGGCACCGTCTGTGAACAAAGTCCACACTCCCGAAGGAGTCCCCGATTCGGTCATCAACTCTTTCTCGACCTCGGGAATAAGCGACGGCGCGAAATCAGCGACAAAGTCAGCCAGTACTTGAGACTTGATCGAAGTTCGAGGCCGATACTCAATATAGTACCCGCTTATTTCGATGGCCCATTTGGCCAATCGACCTGATAACTCAGGTTTGTGCATAACGTTTCTAAGTGGATAAGCTGTCACTACACATATAGGGTGACATTGGAAGTATGGTTTCAACTTTCTAGAGGCGCTTAATAAAGCGAGTGCTAATTTTTCCAAATGAGGGTACCTAGTTTTGGCCTCTCTTAGTGTTCTACTAACGTAGTAAATGGGGAATTGCGTACCTTGTTCTTCTTGGACCAAGACTCCGCTTACAGCTATTTCCGACACAGCAAGGTGAAGGTATAATTGTTCACCTGCTTTTGGCGTGTGCAGCAAAGGTGGGTTAGAAAGATACCTTTTAAGCTCCTCTAACGCGCGTTGGCATTCTGGTCCCTATGAGAATTCGTTCTTCTTCTTCTTCAGTAGGTTGAAGAACTGATGGCTCCTGTCGAATGACCTTGTTATAAATCGGCCTAAAGCTGCTATCCGACCTGTCAGTTTCTGTACTGCTTTCACGCTGTCTACGATCGTTATGTCTTCGACGGCCTTGATTTTATCGGGGTTGATTTCTATTCCCCGGTTCGAGACCATGAAGCCAAGGAATTTTCCCGAGCTTACTCTGAATGCACACTTCTCCGGGTTCAACTTCATGTTGTACCTTTTCAGGATGTCGAATGTCTCCTGCAAATGACTCAAATTGTCCCCTGCTCGCAGGGACTTGACTAGCATGTCATCAATATAAACTTCCATTGTTACTCTTAGTTGTTTTTCGAACATCTTATTTACCAAGCGTTGGTAGGTAGCCCTTGCGTTTTTCAGCCCGAAAGGCATCACATTATAGCAATAAGTGCCGTACTTAGTGATGAAGGATGTTTTTTCTTGGTCATCCTTATCCATTTGTATCTGGTTGTAACCAGAGTAGGCATCGAGAAAACTAAGAGTCTCGTGGCCAGCGGTAGCATCGATCATACGATCGATGTTGGGCAAGGGAAAGGAGTCTTTGGGGCATGCCTTATTTAGGTCTTTATAATCTATGCACATCCTAAGTTTATTTATATTCTTAGGAACTACAACTACATTTGCTAGCTACTCCGGGTATTTAACTTCCCGAATGGATCCGATATTCAAAAGTTTAGTTACCTCGTCCTTGATGAACGCTTGTTTGGCTTCGGACTGAGGCCTCCTCTTTTGCTTGATCGGCCGAAATTTTGGGTCAACGCTCAGCTAGTGAGTTGTAATTTCCGGCGGTATCCCTGTCATGTCAAGATGGGACCAAGCAAAGGAATTCTCGTTAGCTGAAAGAAATTTAATTAATTTGGTCCTGAGCTCGGAGTTTAAGCCCGAGCGTAGATATACCTTTCGATCGGGTGCATCGCTGCGAAGCAAAATCTGTTCGAGCTCTTCGACTGTCGATTTAGTCACATCGGACTCATCAGGACCGATAAACGACCGGGGAACCCCGTAATTATCGACGTCAAGTTGATCCTGTCCACCCTCGTTTGTTGAAGGTGGCGTCTTTGATTGCTATTGGGTCTTCTGGGAAGGAGCGGTCGGCCTTGATGCTGCCTCATCCACTGCGAACATTTCTCTTGCAGCATGTTGCTCTCCATAAACGGTGACGACCCCATCGGCCGATGGGAATTTCAATATCTGATGCAATGTTGAAGGTACAACTTCGATGTCATGAATCCAAGGCCTCCCGAGCAAGGCATTATATCTCATGTCGCCCTCGATCACGCAAAATTTCGTTGCCCGAATAGTACCAGCGATGTTAACCATCAATGTTATTTCCCCTTTGGTTGTTTCTGATGCCATGTTGACCATTGAGGACCCGAACTTCGGAGATGATCTTATTTGACAACCCGAGCTGCTCGACAGCCCATGACCGAATTATGTTAGCTGAGCTGCCGGGGTCAACAAGTACGCGCTTCACCCTTGTTTTATGTACGAGCATCGATATCACCAAGGCATCATTATGGGGCTATGTAACCCCTTCTGCATCTTTATCACTGAAGTATAAGGCCCCTTCTGTTGCGTAATCTCGAGTTCGTTTTTTCCGGGTGATAGATATCTTAGTGCGCTTCAACACCGGGCCTTGAGGTGCGCCTACCCCTCCGATTATCATGTTGATCGTGTGCTGAGGTTCCTCCTGATTTGCTGGTCTGTTTCTGTTTCCGTAATGGTTCTTGGCCCGATCGCTTAAGAATTCCCGAAGGTGCCTGTTTTCGAGCAATCAAGCTACCCCCTCCCTCAACTGCCGGCAATCTTCTGTCTTGTGTCCATGTGTACCATGTTATTTACATATTAGGTTGGGGTCTCCTTTGGCCGGGTCCGATTGTAGCGGCTGGGGCCATTTAGTATCCTTGATGCGACCAATGGCGGATATGAGAGTCGCTGAATCGACATTGAAGTTGTACTCAGATAACCGGGGCGCTTCTCTGTGATTAGCAGCTCTTTCGAAATTATTTCCTGGCAACTGTCCACGGTTTCTCTGGTTAGAACAGTTCCTTCTCTCCTGTATTGGAGACCTTTGTCTTCCCGGGAGGGCTCTTCGATCGCCAAGGTACGGTCGATGTCTGTCTTTGTTTGACCTCGGCTCCCGATAATTATCCCTTAGGGTCCGATCATGAGTACTGATAGGATAAGCAGATCCTGAGGGAGCTCCGAGCTGATCATCTTTGACCCTGATTTTTGATTGATATCGATTATGTATGTCTGCGCAAGTGGCAGCCGGGTATTCAATCAAACTTTGCTTGAGCTGTTGACAAGCCGTTGAGCTCCGGGCATTGAGTCCCTGAGTAAAAGCCTGTACGGCCCAATCATCGGTAACCGGTGGTAAATCCATTCGCTCCATTTGAAAGCGAGATACAAACTCCCTCAACATCTCGTTGTCTCTTTGCCTAACTTTGAACAAGTCTGACTTTCTTGTTTTGACTTTAATGGCGCCTGCATGAGCCTTGACGAAGGTATCTGCAAGCATGGCGAAGGAGTCGATGGAGTTCGGGGGCAAGTTGTGGTACCAAGTCATTGGTCCTTTAGACAGGGTCTCCCCAAATTTTTTCAAGAGGACGGATTCAATCTCGTCATCTTCGAGATCGTTTCCTTTTATGGCGCATGTGTACGCCGTTACATGTTCATTCGGATAAGATGTCCCGTTGTATTTGGGGATTTCCGGCATGTAGAACTTTTTCGGTATAGGTTTCGGAGTAGCGCTTGACGGGAAAGGTTTTTGTACGAACTTTTTTGAGTCCAAGCCTTTCAACACCGGGGTACTCCCGGGATCTGGTCTACCCTCGAGTTATACGTTTCTACTTTCTTGTCGTTAGCTTCAATCTTCTTTTCGCCCTACTCGACTCGCTTAGTCAGCTCCTCGAGCATCTTCATGATTCCAGAGTTTATTTCCGACCCGCTTTCATCCGGTTGTGCTGTGATTGGTTTATTTTGAGGGACTATCCCTCGAGAAGAAATGACTTCGACCCTGTCCGAAACCTGGCTGCGACTTTGCAATTAAGCAATGGCTGCTTGCTGGGCTTGCAGCATGTCGAATATTATTTTGAGGCTGATCCCGTCCCCTTCATTATTTTGAACTCTTGAATGGTGTTCTCCCCGAACGCTGTTCGACGGGCCATGGTCTGATCTGCATCGCCCGCCATTTGAGAGTTGGCGTCGATTGGAACCTCGTTACCGAGCATCATGTTGTTTTCGCCCTGGTGGTCGAACTCGTCGTTGATGGGAAGTGTGCACGACATGACTATGTTGTAACCTGAAAAACAGAAGATTCTGCAAAGAACAAGCGTAAAATAGTGTGTGACAGAAATTTGTATCAAACGTTCACTATTATCCTTAGCCCCACGGTGAGCGCCAAACTGTTTACCCTAAAATACGGGTAGCAATTGAATTTATACGTGGTATTAAGGATACGTGAATTTGTCTGATACAATAAAATAAATAGCGATGAATAAAGATTGATTCTAAATAAGTAAGAGAATAAACAAACCATTAGAATCGTATGACTTTGCTGTGGCGAAATGAGCAGTAAAGAGAACCAATAATTTGTGAAAAAGATAGCTAGAAAAGACAATTGTATTACTGATGATGTATCTCTGTTGCCTTGTACAATGAAACTAAGTACTCTTTTATAGGGAAAAAAATGAATTCTATATAAAGTAAAAGACTTAATTACAGGATGAATTATCCCTAAAAATACTGGTCTAACGTCTCTGATGATTGGGGCCGTGATTCCCGCCGAGATAACTGTATACCACGAGATTTTCGGCCTTTCCGTTATGCGAAACTGATACTTTTACCATAAGATGCTTTTACCCAGACCGGTCTTGACTGCCTCCTTTCGAATGCTTTGGCTCCGATCCAATGATGTCCGACCTCGAACCGTCCTTCTTGAAGCGCCGGCCTCGATCCAATATAGACCGACCTCGGTTTGTGCCCAAAGTCGATACTCCTTATGTGCCCGATTGTATCCGACCCCATACAACTATATATAAAATAAAATATTACTTGTTATTGATTAAAAAATAGATTTTGAACATTCTTGCATATGACAAAAAATATTTAAAGTGTGAACACTCTTATTAAATTTTTTCTTGCTTGGCCGTTGATTATGGGCCATGTTTCATCAATTCTTAGTTTGTAGTTGTAGGGAAGGACAATAAGGAAGCGGAACGGAGGCTACGCCATTAATTCCAGTTTTATTCTAAGGTCAACGAAATGTGGCGATGGACGTGGACGTCGAATCTATGCATGTAACACGCAAAAGCTAGCAAAAAGCCTCTCATTCTCAGCGACAGACTCAGAATTTTTAAGTCATTAAGTGCTCAATTATTTTTAATATAAAAACTGCTACTAAGATTAGATGGTTAGTTAATATATTTGTATTACTAATTTTCTATGTGCGTAATAGTATTTGGCTCTAAAATAAGCTCAAGCACCCATAATCCGTAATGTAGCCATCGATTCTCAGAACCGCTCCTCACAAAAGCTCCATGAATTTAATGGTGATAATACAAATATTAAATTAATTAAACTTAAAATTGCGGTAATGTGACTAGGAGGTCTCGGGTTCAAGCCGTGAAAACAGCTTCTTGCAAAAATGCAGAATAAGACTGTATGCAATAGACCATTGTGGTTAGTGGCGAAGCCACATGGTCACAAGGGTGGTCAGTTCGTCAAAAATTGCACTGTGTATATAGGTAAAAGATTACGTTTTAGAGGTATATAACACATATTGAACACACTTTGTCGGGATTTTTTTTACTTCTTTCAAATTTGAATACCCTTGGAAAAATTCCTAGCTTCGCCACTGATTGTGGTCCGACCTTTCTCTGAACTCCGTGCATAGCAGGAGCTTAATGTACCTGACTGCCCTTTTTTTTAAACTTAAATAAATTTCGAACAAAATTAGACCGAATATAGTAAACTTTAGAACTCAAATCGTACTATCTGTCTCTAAATGGAGTATTTAAAACAAAATGGAAGGTGCAGTACCAAACTAGCAACACAAGGAAGCATGCTTGACTTGTCTAATTTCTTCTTGGAATTGACATGACATGCATTGGTGCACGCCATCGCAAATATCAAAGCTCCATCATATTGCGACTTTGGTGAGGTCAATGAAAGAAAAATAATCTTATTCCTTAATTAAAAAAAAATTGATCTTTTTATCTTTATGTCGCATTCTAAGGAAAATTAGTACTTCTTAGCCAATAGCATTAATCATACAAATTATTTCGCTAAGTTACTATTTATCTCTCCTCAAAATATTTTATATCTCTAGTTTGACCTTCTAAAAACTATATAAATTATTTAGGGATGCAAAATATATATTAAAAATATTAACTTTTTTATTTAATTTTCTAAAGAGCACTTATTTATATCAAATTAGTGTTGAGTTCCAAATCGAGTGCGAGTAAACAAATGAATCTCCTTGTATAGTCTCGCCTCATGAGTTAGCTTTATTGAAGATGATATCAAAATGATGGTATTAGGCAATTGACAAATAGGGTTTAAAAGAAAGGGAGTGTTGAGTCCCAAGTTAACAAATAAGATATATGATCTGTGTAGGACAAAAAGATGGTGGTTGAACCAAAGAGTTTGTACGCGCTATTGCAAACCCGAACAGGTCAAATGCGCGGTATCTTAATTTTCCCCCACTCCTATTTTTAATTTTAAAACCCGCCAGCCATCCACGATCCATTCATAATTTTCTCACCTGTCCAACCCAACTTCCCATTCCTAAATTTTCCACACTCTTCTTACTGATCTTCGCTTCTGCTACTGCTACTATATTTATTCAAATCTTCTCAGTATATATAGTTCATAGAAATCTTTCAAGAAGAAACCGATGGGATCAGTCGGTGAAAATAACGGAGTACAAGACGAGTGTAAACGGAGTCTTACCAGGGGCAAACTTAAGTCTTCTTCTTCATCGTCGTTCCGGCTTCGAAGCCCGAGCCTCAATTCAATTCGTCTTCGTCGGATCTTCGACGTGTTCGACAGAAACCGTGACAGTTTGATCAGCGTAGACGAACTTAGTCAAGCTCTCAATTTGCTAGGGTTAGATGCCGATCAATCGGAAATTGAATCAATGGTAAGGTCATATATCAAATCCGGAAACAACGGCCTTAGATTCGAAGATTTCGAGGCTCTACATCGCTCACTCGATGATGTTTTCTTCGGGTCAAAATATGAAGAAGATAAGATCGGGTTGGATCAGGATCCGGATCAGGACGAAGTGGATCTGAAGGATGCGTTTAACGTGTTCGATGAAAACGGCGACGGTTTTATATCGGCGAAGGAATTACAGGCTGTACTAGAGAAACTGGGATTGCCTGAAGGAAATGAAATTGATAGAGTGGAGATGATGATTTCATCAGTTGACCAAGATCACGATGGCCAAGTTGATTTCGTTGAATTCAAGGATATGATGCGCACTGTTATTGTTCCTTCTTCTTAATTTTAGTGAAATCCTCGGCGACTGATCCAACTGTAGGTCCGTCGCGCGCCACCGGCTGTTTACTAATTGCTTTTGTATTAATGGTTCTGCTGTTTCATTATCATGTACCGGACATAGTCATTATAATCTGCAGATTTGTCAATTCTGTTTGAATCTGTGATGATAAATTCTTATTCTTCAGTTCTATAATAGTGTGATTATTTTGTTTCGATGAATGAAAATAATATTACGACTTGTAACACTGCAAGGTCAGCTTGGGCTTTTACATGAGAAGCGCCAGGTTTATTGGAGGATTTATCAAGATCGCAGCTGCCGAAAATACTGTACTGAATGACTTGGTCGATTGTACTAAATTAGATAAAATCAAAACTACCCATTAGTGTGTAACAAAAAGTTGTTCAACAAGAGGGGACTAGCTAGATTTATTTATAGTAAGAGGTGTTCTATTTTCTTTTTGTTACAGAGAGCTGACACCTCTGACTATGTATGTGCAACCTATAAAGTCTTTCAAAAATTAAACTAAGGAGATGAGAAAAGAGTTGTGCTGCAAAATGAAAAGAATAAAAAGAGAATACTTTTTTTTTGTTACATCATTAGAAGGGAATACTGAGTACTATGAATAATGTTTGAATCCTCCACCTCAAGCTTGCTATTTATACATTTATGACTCTTTACAATTTTAAAATTAAGAAAATGATCTTTTTAGATTTTTTATGCATAAAAATAGATCTCTTACATGTAAAAGCAAAATTCCCCTGTGTAAAGAAAAAAAGAGATAGGATCATTAAATTAAAACACGTTTATAAAGAACCACAAACTCAATTGACCCCCAAGCGTTATTCAACACACACAAAATATGTTAGTAGTAGATGACATATTTCCCTTATCGAGAGTCAGTTTGACTAAACTTCGAAACTAAATTTAATTAGCTCAATTTAATATTTTAAAATTAAAATTTAAATATTTAATAACTATACGAGAAATACTATAAATTTTAAATGATAAAAAAATATATTTTAAATTGTTGGTCAAACTTTATACAATTTGACTCTCGATAATTAAATATATGATCTAATTTGAAAAGTAGTTGTAGCCTGTAGGTCCGCAAGTTGTAGGCGGTAGCTAGCAGGGCCTTGTCAAGAGGAGGAAAAGAATGCGATGAATCTGGGGTTGTTGCTTCATGACTTTGGACTAGTATCCCATGGATATTATATTAGCAATTAGACATGGAAAAGAGGAGATTCTGATTAATATATAAGTGAAAAACAAATGAAGGGTGATTGCTACTAAATTAAGTTATACATTTTTGTTCCCCCTAGTCCAAATAAATCCACTGTTTTTCAGGGCCGTTCCACTGTAAGTGCCAATGAATCCATAATGTTTAACTCGTAGTATTAGTAATTTAACTAATAACGAGGCAGAAAAGTAATGGTAGTTCTAGATGGTCAAATGCCTATTTTAGTCGTCATCAGTCCACATTTGAAGACCCCTTCAACTTAGAAAAACACAGACACATATGCCAAACTAAAAAATTTAAAACGAAAAAAAGATCAAACAATATACTTTATCGTATTAACTATTCCATTAAATCTATCTGGCAGCTGGATATATCCTAATAATTAATACATATACTTCATCCGTTTAATTTAGATGATATAATTTAACTTGATACAAAAAGAAAAGTCTTTTGAAAGATATGATCCTAAAAATTTAAGGGACAAAAGCATTATGGAGCCATGACATTTGTGTGACTTTAAAAGCTTCTAATTAAGGGTGTATTTGGTATGAAAGAAAGTATTTTTCGGAAAATGTTTCCAATTTTTTCATGTTTGGTTGGCTTAAATGTTTTACTCTTGAACTCATTTTCCTCCAATTGGAGAAAAATATTTTCTATATCAAGAGAAGGGAAAATACTTTCCAAAACTCCTTCTCAACCTTCCCCACCTCCTACCCCACCC
>MCJB01018162.1:78544-144636 GCA_002018475.1 Nicotiana obtusifolia | reverse complement strand
CCCTAAATAAAAATATTATTAATAGTACTTTCTTTTCATATTATAGATAGATTTTTTTTTTCTTTTCAACAAATGAGTCTTCTTTTCATGAAATAAAAAAGTATTTTTTTATTTTAACCAAAAAAATACTTTCTTTTCATGTGGGAAATATTTTTTTTTCATTTCAACAAAAAAAAATTTCTTTTCATGATTAATTTTTTTTTAATTTCAACAAAATGAGTATTTTCCTTTCATGATGTAGAAAAATTATTATTTTTTATTTTCAATAAAATGAGTACTTTATTTTCATGTTGTAGAAAGAGTACTTTCTTTTTCTACCAAAAAAAAGTATTTTCTTTTTAGTTATAGAGCATAAATTTCAACGTTATTTTTGCGTAAACAAGTAAAGCAACACATTAGTTCCTTTGGGTTTGTGTGAAGTTTTAGAGACTTGGGGGGAGGGGGGGATGAGGAGAGTCGAATAAAAAAATATTTTCTACTCTCGAACCAGACACTAGAAAATATTTTCCGAAAAAAGTTTTCCGTTCACCAACCAAACAAGGGAAATAAATGATAAAATCACTCATTTTCCATGAAAATCCACGAAAAATATTTTCCACGATACCAAACACACCCTAAGAGTAAAGTGAGTAAAACAAAAAGTTTAAAGTTAAATTGTTTGCAAATATAAAAATGTATCATTCTTTTTGGAACGGACTAATAAAGAAAGTATGCCATTTAAATTGAAACGGAGGAAATATATTTAAGTGCTTAAGTTATAATATATTTCTTGCTCCGCCACTCATATGTGAAAAGTATGTCCATGGGAGTACATAGAAGAGTAGATAGACGTATCTTCTTGAGCCGAGGGTCTTCGGAAATAACCTCTCTGGGTGTGTTTGGTATGAAGGAAAATGATTTTCATGAAAAATGTTTTCCTGAAAAAATTTTTCTTGGAAAATAAGTGATTTTATCACTTATTTTTCCTTGTTTGGTTGGTGAGTGAAAAACTTTTTTCGAAAAATATTGTCTAGAGTTTGGTTAGAGAGTAGTAATTTTTCTTTAGAAAAATAACTTTTATGCTACTCTCCTCACCCCACTTTCCTACAAATTCCAATGTTTCATGTGCTCTTCCTCTATCCCAACCCAAATATCCAACGTTTTCAGGACTTTATTTTCTTCAAAAATTTAATTTTCTTTTAAAAATTCACAGAAACTCAAAGAAACTATTGTGTTGTTGTACTTTTTTCACGCAAAAATAATATTGAGATTTGTGGTCTATAACTAAAAAGAAAATACTCCTTTTTTGTTTTAAAAATAGTACTCCTTCTACAACATGAAAAGAAAGTACTCATGTTGTTGAAATGAAAGAAAATACTTTTTACTATATTATTTTGTTGAAAAGAAAGAAAATACTTCTACATCATGCAAAAAAAGTATTTTTTTGTTGAAATGAAACAAAACACTTTTTTACATCATGAAAAAAAAATAATCCTTTCGTTGAAATGAAAAAAAAAAAAGTATACCTACAACATGAAAAAAAAAATACTCTTAATAATATTTTTATTTAAGATGGAGGGTGGGAGTGAGGAGTGGGTGGGGGTAAGGTAGTTAGGGGTTGGTGGGGTAGGGAATAGAACGAGAAAGGTTGAAAAAGAGTTTTGAAAAAAAAATTCTCTTATTTTGATGGGAAAAATATATCCTTCAATTAAAGAAAATGAGTTCATGAAAATATTTTTCAAAATATTAAGACTAACCAAACATGAAAAAATATCATACCAAACACACCCTCTATCTTCACAAAATAAGGATAGGTCGTAAATTGCAGTTGTTGGTAGGTGGACGTATCAGGGAGAAATCAGATATTTAGAAATACAACATATATATTTTTTTTGTTACTATAAGAATTAAGAAGTAGTAAGGATACTTCATATTCCATTTTACACCTAATTAAGAGATGTGTCGGTGACACTTTTTACAGGTACCACATGCTTGCAACTCACTTTTCATCAACCTATGTATCTTTTTTTGGTACCATCCAAATATTCTGATTCATCCTAAACAACTATTTGTTTACATGCAAAACAACGTCGATCTTGATAGTAATTTAAAAGAGAGTATATTGCTAATAATTGGACATCAGTTATCATGATCAAAAGCACAGATCAACTGGACCAAAGAAAGAGTTTTTCTTTTAGTTCTTTTGACTTCAACTCATCTCATGGCCTCTTCTCTTCTGATGATGATATCAGTCAAGGTTATGATGCTAGTTATGTTGTGTATGATTCAGACGACGATGGCGCGTATATAGAAATAAACCTTAACCCACTGCCAATAAAAACAACAGTAGCTGAAGATGATGTTGAGAATGTGAATTTTCGTAAAGAGGAGAAGGAAACTTCAGAGGTGGAGTTACGTATATCTTTTTCGGCTGGAATTTCTTCAACTTTGACAACATGTTCATTATCAGCTGCTGATAAAACGTCTTGTAGTACAACACAGCATGCACAGGGAACAACTAATAAGCCGAGGTTAGGCCTTTTCGTATCCTTGACTCGCATTGTGAACGCGTTTAAGGCATCTTCAGTCAAGAACTCAAATTCAATGAGAATAAAAGAAGCTAATTTTGATCATGAATTTGAACATGAGCGTATTCATCTTCCGTCCATGTCGAAAGCAGAGTGCACGGAGATGTTACGTAGCAGGTAAATCTTTTTGACCTTGTCAAAATTATGCTGCTTCTTTAATACTTATTCAAACGTCTTTATTTGTTTATTTATTTTAAAGTCTTTGATTTAGAAGGAAAAAAAAAGACTCTTTCATGTACGTCTTGATTGTTTTTGGCAAGTGAGGTAGCCTGGTCAATAGTCTGCCGTAATTAATTATTTTTCAAGAATAGAATAGGACAAAGTTAACAAATGTCGAAAAAATAAAAACAAACGAAACTTACCATATAGACGCGTAGATCAATTGCAGTAGAGGTCGTGAAAAAGAATGCATATGTGGGATTAAGTTTAAAACTAATTACATAAATGCTTAAAGAGTTTCTATCTATGCGTATAGAAGAAATATTTATAAAATTGGATTACTTAATTACTCATATAAGATAATCGATTCCTCGGGATTGGGACCACTACGATCTTAGCAATCCAGTTGCAGTCCTCCTTGACCTTCTCACGGACATCGTCGGTGACCGAACATATGTACCTCGAGACCGGCTCAAACCGACCCGGTACCGAGGAGGTTTTCTCAATCTTGAAATCGGCTCTGATTGGACACCCCGCAGGGACGGACATCTTTAAAGGGGGTTTCGGTGTCGGTTCTTCAGCGACAACAGGCGAAACACTCTCAGACGGTCTCGAGGAAGAGTGGTTTTCTTTTTGAGGAACGGATTTTGAAGTCTTTGCCATTGCTTCTAAATAGAGGAGAAAAGGAGGTGCTTATAAAAGAGGAGGTGTAATTAGCAGATAACTTATGAAAGCTTTCAGAAAATCAGAAGGGAAGAAGTTTTAAACTTAAGCTTTCAGAAAACCAGAGGATGAGAGTAATGAAGTTTTCTTAAAACCCAAGAGCAAATGTTTGAATGTAAAAGTTCTAACGAATGGATGAAAAAGGTATTTATAGTTTTCTCAGACGGCGCTAGCACCCTGAAGCGGCAGATCGTTAACTGACACACATTTAATGCCTTGAAGACTGAATCGACAGCGCATTTCGACAATTCTTATCACTTACGTCATAAATTCGTCATCATGATTTGTCAGAGTGAGAATCAGAAGCTCGTATCGTTTTTCATCATTTACTCTACGAAAACCAAGAAGATTTGACGTCATGTTTTTTACGTCATGATATATCGAAGTGAGAATCTGAGACTCATATCATTTCTCGTCATTTACTCTCCGAAAAACGAGGGGACTATCTGTATACGGTAGAAATCGAGCTTGCCTATTTCATGACAGACCGGGGATGAAACATAATGGATTGAAGATAGATCTTGGACTTCATCGAACCTATGCACACAGTTGGAACCTGCGTCTTCAAGATTATCGAGTCCCTAATCCCGAAACTGACCCCCACTCCAAATTAGCTCGAGAAAACATTACCAAACCAAAATAACGGAAGGTCGAAATATCACGGTGGGAATCTCGGCACGTATCAATGAAACCGATTAATTAGCACATCATGAGATCTTTTACCTTATATAGAATTGTACCTAAAGTAGGACTCCTCTACTATATAAAGAGGGTCTGATTATTTAGCAAAGGATATTGTAACACGCATCCCAAAATAATAAAATCGTTATTTCTAGCTATTATTATCTCATCTCTTTGTTTTGGCAGTAATTTCAGCATCTTTGACTTGAGGGTGACCAACCTTCAATGCCAAGATTGTTCAACCTGTGTGGTTTGCAATTACTTTTTTATCATCACTTTAATTTTAATCTGATTTCTCATTTTGTATCAAGTTAAATCACGTATTCTTAAAATCACGTATAAATTTAATTGTTATTCGATTTTGAGGGTAAACAGTTTGGCGCCCACTGTGGGGCTAAGGATAATAGTGGTTGTTTGATACAAATCTCCATAACACACTGCTTTACACTTGCTCTTTGAAGTGTCTTTGATTCCAGGCTAAAATACAAGAATGTCAAACTCTCAATTGGCACCTCTGCATGTTGACAACGACTCCGGTCACCAAGGTGAAAATAAAAACATAGCGCCCGGTAATGAGATACCGCCTGCTGATCCCGCTGGAATTTTGATCGTAGATCCGAGTGACGCTAATTCTCATGTGACTATCGATGCAAACTTGCCTACCGACCCCAAAAATAGCGCTCGTGGAGGAGCCCAATCGACAACTCGAATCACACAAAACGTTGAAGGAGACGGGATTAGCGTACGAGTGATCTTCGAAATGTTGCAGGCTCAACAGTTGGTGATAGCTCAGTTACAGAACCAAAGCCGTGCACCGAGCAGGGTTGACCCCGATCCTCCCCGGGGAATCACCCGCAGGGATGAACCGTTCGTAGAAAGGTCAAACGAACATGAATTGGGGGCTAGCCCCGAGATTATAAAGATGTTCGAGGAGTTGACAAAACAAATATAATCAGGGGAGAAGAAGATTGAGGCTAACGATAAAAAGGTGAAAACCTACATCTCCAGTGTTGACCAAATCCCAGGAGCACCTCCGATATTGAAGGGCCTGGGTTCTAGGAAGTTCGTGCAAAATCCTTTTCCACCAAGCGCGGCTCCGCAGCCGATCCCCAAGAAATTCCATGTGCCCGAAATACCCAAGTATAACGGAACAACCGACCCAAATGAGCATGTCACTTCATACACATGCGCCATCAAAGGAAACGACTTGGAGGATGATGAGATCGAGTCCGTCTTACTGAAGAAATTCGGAGAAACCTTGTCAAAGGGAGCCATGATATGGTATCACAACTTACCCCCTAATTCTATTATTCTATTTGCTATGCTTGCAGACTCTTTTGTGAAAGCACAAGCTGGGGTTATTAAGGTCGAAACCAGGAAATCGTACCTCTTCAAAGTGAGGCAAAATGATAATGAAATGCTCAGAGAATGCGTATCTCGATTTCAAATAGAATGGATGGACCTGCTACCGGTCGCTGATGATTGGGCTATTCAAGCATTTACTTAGGGACTTAATACTCGAAGCTCAGTGGCTTCACAGCAGTTGAAGCAGAACTTAATAGAATATCCGACTGTTACATGGGCCAACGTGCATAACCGGTATCAGTCGAAAATCAGAGTAAAAAATGACTAACTTGGGTCCCCTTCGGGGTCTGTTTATCCAGTCAGAACCCTCGATAGAGTCAAGAGAGACATTAATCGTAAACCAAGACCAAACAGAGATTGGTATAAGCCATATAATGGAGATCGAAGAAGCAATGGGTATGGGCGGAACTCCATGAGAAATGAAAGGAGAAATGACCGAGGTTAGAGCAACCGGGGACTCATGACCAAAAACAGCTTCGACAGGTCCATCGGGCCTAAAGAAGCACTGAGGCTATCGGAGTACAACTTTAATGTCAATGCTGCTGCCATTGTATCATTTGTCGGGCGCATCAAAGATACCAAATGGCCTCGACCTCTACAATCCGATCCAACCCAAAGGGATCCTAACCAGATATGAAAATGTCATGGCAGTCACGGTCACATAACGAAAGATTGTCGACAACTAAGAGAGGAAGTAGCCCGACTATTCAATAACAAGTATCTTCGAGAATTCTTGAGCGACCGAGCCAAGAATCATTTCAGGAATAGGGATTGTAACAAACAGATAAAATAAGAAGAACCTCAACACGTCATTAACATGATCATCAGTGGGGTCGGTACCCCTTAGGGGCTGATGTTGAAACGCACCAAAGTATCCATCACTAGGGAGAAACGAATTCGAGACTACATAATGGAAGGAACTTTATCTTTCAACGACGAGGATGCGGAATGGATTGTACATCCCCACAATAATGCACTGGTAATATCTGTACTTGTACATAAAATTCGAGTTAAACGTGTATTTGATCCAGGTAGCTCGGCCAACATCATTGGATCGAGGGTCGTAGAACAGCTCGGTCTACAAGACCAAATCGTGCCTGCAGTCCGAGTTCTAAATGGATTCAACACGGCATGTGAAACCACTAAAGGTGAGATAGTATTACTGGTAAACACCACCGGGACCATACAAGAAGCTAAGTTTTATTCAATCGTAGGAGACATGAGATACAACGCTTTGTTCAGAAGGCCATGGATCCACAACATGAGAGCGGTGCCTTCGAAACTGCACCAGGCACTGAAATTTCCAACACCCGACGAGGTCAAAACAGTCTACAGAGAACAGCGGCTATGAAGGAAATGTTCGTGGTTGAGGAGGTAATACCGACATCTACAGTTTCGACATTGAAGGGCCCAAACCAGATGGTAAAAAGCGGGGCCAAATAGTAATCACTAATTCCATCTTCGGCAGATTCGGGCAAACAAGAGGAATCTGAGGATGATGATTTTGGGGTTCCCAGATCTTTTATAGCCCCCGATAATTCCGACGCTATTAAATCGACGATCGAGGAGCTGGAACAAGTCATATTGCGAGAAAGCTTGCCCGATCAAAAGGTATACCTAGGCACGGGGCTAAGCTCCAAGCTCAGGGAAAAACTCATTCGATTTCTTATAACTAATGAAGATTGTTTCGCTTGGTCCCACCTCGATATGCCAGGAATCCCGCCAGAGATAACCACTCACAAGCTAAGCCTGAACCTGAAATTTCACCCGGTTAAAAAGAAGAGGAGACCCCAGTCCGAGATCAAGCATGCTTTTATCAAGGATGAGGTATCTAAACTTCTTAAAATAGGGTTCATTCGGGAGGTTAAATTCCCGGATTGGGTGGCAAACGTAGTGGTAGTCCCGAAAAAAGAGAATACACTAAGAATGTGTGTAGACTACAAAGATTTGAATAATGCATGCCCCAAAGACTCTTTTCCTTTTTCTAACATCGACCGTATGATCGATGCCACGGTCGGCCACGAGATCCTCCATTTTCTCGATGCCTATTCCGGGTATAACCATATACAGATGGACTGAGGTGATCAGGAAAAAACTTCTTTCATCACTAAATACGGTACATACTGTTATAACGCAATGCCGTTTGGATTAAAAAATACCCGTGCCACTTACCAACACCTAGTAAATCGGATGTTCGAGTAACAAATAGGAAAATCAATGGAAGTTTACATTGACGACATGTTAGTTAAGTCCTGCAAGCAAAGGACCATTTTAAAAATTTGAAAGAAACCTTCAGCATACTGAAGCAGTACAATATGAAGCTAAACCCAGAAAAATGTGCATTTGGAGTTGGGTCGGGTAAGTTCCTCGGATTCATGGTATCCAATCGGGGACTGGAAATCAATTCTAATAAAATCAAAGCCATCGAAGATATCATGGTCGTGGGCAATGTAATGGTCGTGCAAAGCTAACCAGACGAATGCCGCCCTGGGGCAATTTATTTCGAGGTCGTCCGACAAGAGCCATTGTTTCTTCGCACTATTGAAGAAGAAGAAAAACTTCTTGTGGACCTGGAATGCCAGCAAGATTTGGAGGAACTCAAGAGGTGTTTATCGAGCCCGCCCCTGCTTCACATACCGAAGACAGACGAACAACTGTA
Organism: Nicotiana obtusifolia; assembly: GCA_002018475.1. NCBI lineage: Eukaryota > Viridiplantae > Streptophyta > Magnoliopsida > Solanales > Solanaceae > Nicotiana > Nicotiana obtusifolia. The sequence goes on along the minus strand of MCJB01018162.1, from coordinate 136,482 downwards.
CTTGTACTTGGTGGTCTCGGAGATAGCGGTAAGTGGAGTCTAGTTCGGGAAGAACAAGGTATGCAATTTCCAATTTACTATGTCAGTAGGACCTTAGGTGAGGCCGAAACTAGGTATCCTCTCATGGAAAAACTGGCGCTCGCTTTGCTAAGCGCCTCTAGGAAGCTAAAATCGTACTTCCAATGCCACCCCATATGTGTCGTAGCTACTTACCCATTGAGGGATGTCATGTATAAGCCTGAACTCTTGGGCCGATTGGCCAAATGGGCAATAGAAATAAGTGGGTGCGATATTGAGTATCGACCTAGGACCGCCATTAAGTCTCAAAATTTGGCAGACTTTGTGGCCGACTTTACACCGGCCCTAATACCCGAGGTCGAAAGAGAGTTACTGGCTAACTCAGGAACTTCCTCGAGAATCTGGACCCTCTTCACGGATACGCCTCAAACGCAAAAGGGTCCAGACTTGGCATCATACTAAAGCCATCAATAGGTAATATAATTAGACAATCTATTAAAACTGTGAAATTGACTAACAACGAGATCGAATATGGGGTCATGATTGTAGGCCTTGAACTAGCCAAGAGCTTGCAGGCAGAGGTGATTGAAGCCAAGTGCGACTCCCTCCTTGTGGTAAACCAAGTCAATGGAACATTCGAGGTTAGAGAGGAACGAATGCAAAGATACTTGGACAAATTACAGGTGACATTACATCGGTTCAAAGAATGGACTTTGCAACATGTACCTCGGGATCAAAACAGCGAGGCCGATGCCCTCGCTAACTTGGGGTCGTCGGTGAAGATGACGAGTTCAACTCGGGAGAAGTTGTACAACTTATGAGATCGGTGGTGGAAGAAGGCCACGCCGAGATCAACTCGACGAGTCGAGGGCCCTACGTACAAAGGTGGGCCGATTTAGCCTGTCTGAAGACGGAAACTTATTCAGATGAACGTTTGATGGCCCACTTGCAATATGTCTAGGGCCAGGTGATACTGAGTATGTTTTGAGGGAAATCCACGAAGGTACCTGTGGAAATCATTTAGGTGCCAAATCACTAGTTCAAAAATAATCAGAGTCAATTATTACTGGGTCGACATGGAAAAAGACGCAACGGAGTTTGTTCAAATATGTGTTGAATGCCAAAAACACGCTCTGATGATCAATCAACCTGGGGAGCTGCTACATTCTGTTTTGTATTGGGGAATGGAAATCGTTGGCCCCCTTCCGTAGGCACCCAGTAAGGCTCAATTTATATTGTTTATGACTGACTATTTTTCTAAGTAGGTGGAAGCTCAGGCGTACGAGAAAGTCAGGGAGAAGGAGGTCATTGATTTCATTTGGGACCACATCATATGCCGATTCCGAATGCCGGCCGAGATCGTATGCGGTAATGGGAAACAATTCATCATAAGCAAAGTAACCAAATTCCTTGAAGACCACAAGATCAAAAGGATCCTATCGACACCCTATCACCCTAGTGGGAACAGACAGGTTGAATCTACCAACAAAATCATACTTCAAAACCTTAAAAAGAGATTTAACCGACGCCAAAGGAAGATGGAAAGAAATATTACCTGAAGTCCTGCGAGCGTACCGTACAACCTCGATGTCCAGTACCGGGGCTTCCTCGTTTTCTTTGGTTTATAATGCCGAAGCTTTGATACCGGTCGAGGTCGGGGAACCAAGTGCCAGATTCTAATATGCAACAAAGGAATCAAATGATGAAGCTATGAGTACGAACCTGGAGCTATTAGATGAAAGGCGCGAAGCCGCCTTTGTTCGGTTTGCAGCCCAAAAACAGCGAATCGAAAGATATTACAATCGAAGGGCCAACCTTCAATACTTCAAAACCGGGGACTTGGTACTAAGAAAGGTCACACTAAGCCCTCGAAACCCGAATAAAGGAAAATTGGGGCCGAATTAGGAAGGACCTTACCAAATTATCAAGATCACCGGAAAAGGATCCGACAAGCTCGGAACAATGAATGGCGAGCAATTGTCGAACAACTGGAATATAACTCACTTAAAACGATATTACTGCTAAGGTATGGCTTTGTTCTTCCTTTTACTTGCATCTTAAACTAACCCCTGCAGGTAACCAACAAGGGACGGTACGAGATTTTAGGTCTGAAAGCACGCATTACACTCTTTTTCCCTTGAGCAGTTTTTATCCCAAATGGGTTTTCCGACAAGGTTTTGCAACAAGTAAATTGTGCTAACTTAGAATTGAAGGCTGGCAACGAACCGGTGACGATGATCATAACAGCGTTCGAGGCCTCTCTTCGATTAACCCCGAACGCTAGGGGGCATTACCCTCCGATATCGACTTTGGCATGGAAAGAGACTTCGGGATTGAAGGGTCTCGATCGATAGGATTCAATATAAGGGCCAAACAGTCGAATGAACTGTGCTCACATTAGACTGCTCGAAACCTGACACAAAGCACGTACACGTACATTATTAGTATGCACAAGAATAAAGAGAAGTCTCTTCCCTACAAACATCCTGTTTTTCTTTAAAATTTTTTCCTTTACTTTGCTTAAGGAATTCCTTGCTTCCGATCCCCTAAGGGAAACGAGACCAAGGGACGCCTTAACCGAAGTTTGAATAATCATCCTCTCTCTCGGGGACTGCTGTCCGAAAACAAACTCGGACGGTCCAAGCTATTAGACTTCGGGGGTATAAGACCTATTAGGTAACCCCCGAATTTTAAAGGCCATGGCCGCCTCTGCTCGGGGACTGTTATCTTAGGCAAGCATGGATAACTCGGGAAAGCAAGCCCACTAGGCGACACCCGAACTAAAAAGCTACGGCTATGTTAACATGGCTCGGAGACGTACGAGACCCGTAACAAAAACAGGGCCTTCAATATGAAATTTTTTCATAATTGGTTCCAAAGGCTACCCTCGACAGTTTGGGAAAAGAAAAATTTCAGTCGCACCGAACCCCCATAATGCCTTAAAACAAAATAAATTTGAAGGCAAGGGTTCTTCGAGTCTCTAAACGAAAAACCAACTATTACATGCTAAGGTATTTAGATATTTGCAAATAAAAATAAACAAGGTAGAGAGAAAATTTGAAAGTTGAAAGGGAAAAGGCCTTATATTCATAAATCAGAAATTTCATTTACAAGGGCCGAATAGCCCGATGAGAATTTGTACAAAGGCCAAACGGCCTAAACAAAAATACAAAAAATAAAGACATCTAAAAAGCCTAAGGGGCCTAGTCTTCAGCGGGGGCCGCGTCATCACCTTCGGGTCCTCTGCTGTCTTTGGGCTTGTCCGAATTTCAGATCCCTCGGGATCCTTCTCCTCGGGATAAGCCAGCTTCCTGGCCTTAGCTTTGGATACCTTGGCATTCTCGACTTCGGCCAACAGGTGAATACTCTAAGCTCGAGCTCCCTCGAGGGCCTCCCTTCGGGATTGCCACTTCATATGCTCCACCAAGTTTCTCACTTGATCTTGAGCCACCTCGGCATCGGCCTTATGCTGGGCCAACCTCTCATTTGCCTCGGCCTTAATCACAACTATCTCCGACTTGGCCACCTCAAGTTCCTTGACCGGAGATCGCCGAGCTTAGTAGAGACTGAAGCTTCTCGATCTTTTTGACATGTACCAAGGCCTTTTCTTTTGCATTCCGGAGATGGACCTTGGTCGACGCCAGTTGTTCTCGGGCTGTTTCCTTTTTCGAGGCCAGGCGGTCCATGTTTTCCTTTCATTCTTCGGCCTCAGCCTTTACCGTATCCACCTCCGCTTGGAGCTGCTCGATCTAGTCAAGTTTCTTTTGAACCTACAGGTTCGGGTTATTAGCCACTGTGTCTGAATCATCGTCACTAACTTCAAATACTCGTCTTACTTGCTCGACCAGCTCGGGATGCTCCTTCTGAGCCTCTTCTAGCTCAGATTGGAGCTTCTCACTAAGGAGCTTGTAAACATCCCTCTTCTCAATAAGCGCCCCGGTTTCAGCCTCCTGTTGGTTTAAATCTTCCCGATACCGGAGAAAATTTTGTTAATGAAGCACCGAGGCCTGCGAACACAAAGAAGGATATTACGATTAACTGCAAATTAATCTAAGTACATAATAAAAAGGCAAAATGGCCTCGTCCTTCCCTGTTTCGGAGGCCTCGGCTACTACCTCCTCATCGGCTATCCCTATTTAAGACAGCTCGATACTACTTCTCACGCGGGCATCAGCTCAGAGGCTTCTTCTTCTTCTTCAGACTCGTTCCTCAGTCGACTGAGCGAATCCGATGGGACCTCCTGGGTGCAGGCACTTTCCATGTATTCGCGCACCAGACTCCTTTTTGGTTTTTTCTCCTCCGAGTTCGGAGAACTCGAAGTCCTTTTTTCTTTTCTTCTCTTTATCCTGCCTCAGAACAGATGGTTTGGGGAGGATGTCTTCACCACCAGACGGGGGCCTCATTTCGACATCTTTGGGAAGACCTACAAAGGAAGAAAAAGTGAGAATGAATGCAGTTAAGAAAACTAAGTGTTAATTCACTCAGTAAAATCTCATCGTGAGCATGGGCCTCCCCTCGACCCTCCGAAAGTTCGCGCCACGTGCGCTCGAAATAGGGTTTTTATGACACGATCCCCTTGACCCACTCCTTGAGTCGAGGAACTGCATCCGACATCCGAGCAACAACTGCATCACAAAGAATCGATAAGAAGTAGGGAAACGGAAAAATGATAAACAAAATCTTAAAGGCAAGTTTATACTTACGCTTCATGTTCCATTTCTCAAAAAATGGCATGTCCCCTGCCAGGATTAAGTCCGAAGTCCTTACTCGAACGAATCGGCCAACCATCCTCGGTCCCGATCCTCGTCGATACTTGAGAACGGAACCTTACTGGCCCGACGTGCAAGTTTTATTAGCCCCCATCGATAGAGTCGGGGACTGTACAGACAGATGAGGTGATCGATGGTAAAGGGACACCCTTCGAGTTTGCTCACGAAGAAGCGAAGAAGAATTACAATCCTCCAAAACGAAGGATGAATCTTCCGAAGAGTCACCTCATACCTTTTGCAAAGGGTTATAATAATTGGATCTAAAGGACCCAGCGTAAAAGGGCAAGTGTAAACACTTAAAAAAACCCCAACGTGGGTGGTGATCGATTCCTCGGGGGTAGGGACCACTACGAGCTTATCGACCCAGTTGCAGTCCTCCTTGACCTTCTCAAGGACATCGTCGGTGACCGAGCATATGTATCTTGAGACCACCTCGCACCAAGCCGGTACCGAGGAGGTTTTCTCAACCTTGAAATCGGCTCCAGTTGGACACCCCGCTGGGATGAACATCTTTAGAGGGGGTTCTGGTGTCAGTTCTTCAGTGACGGCAGGCGAAACGCTCTTAGATGGTTTCGAGGAAGAGGGATTTCTTTTTGAGGAACGGATTTTGAAGTCTTTGCCATTACTTCTAAATAGAGGATAAAAGGAGGTGCTTATAAAAGAGGAGGTGTAATTAGCAGATAACTTATGGAATCTTTCAAAAAACCAGAAGGGAAGAAGTTTTAAACTTAAGCTTTTAGAAAACCAGAAGATGAGAGTGATGATGTTTTCTTAAAACCAAGAGCAAATGTTTGAATGTAAAAGTTCAAATGAAAGGATGAAAAGGGTATTTGAAGACTGGACCGACGAGACATTTCAACTATTCTTATCACTTACATCATAAATTCGTCGTCATGATTTGTGAGAGTGAGAATCAGAAGCTCGTATCGTTTTTCATCATTTACTCTTCGAAAAACAAGAGGATTTGACGTCATGTTTTTTACATCATGATATATCGAAGTGAGAATCTAAGGCTCATATTATTTCTCGTCATTTACTCTCCGAAAAACGAGGGAACTATTTATATACGGTAGAAACCGAGCTCGCCTATTGCATGATAGACCGGGGATGAAACACAATGGAATGAAGATCGATCCTGGATTCCATCGAACCTATGCATGAGGTTGGAACCTGCGTCTTCAAGATTATCGAGTTCGTAACTCTGGAACTAACCCCGACTCCAAATTATCGAGAAAATATTATCAAACCAAAATAACGAAAGGCCGAAATATCCGTAAACCGGTCCGGCGGGAATATTGGCACGTATCAATGAAACCGATTAATTAGCACATCATGCGATTTTTTACCTTATATAGAATTGTACCTAAAGTAGGACTCCTATACTATATAAAGAGGGTCTGATTATTTTGCAAAGGATATTATAACACGCATCCCAAAGCAATAAAATCGTAATTTCTAGCCATTATTATCGCATCTCTCTGTTCTGGCACCGATTGCAGCATCTTTGACTCGAGGGTAACTAACCTTCAAGGCCAAGATTGTTCAACCAGCGTGGTTTGCATTTACTTTTTTATCATTACTTTCAATTTTAATCTGATTTCTCATTTTGTATCAAGTTAAATCACGTATTCTTAAAATCACACATAAATTCACTTGTTATCCAATTTTAATGGTAAATACAGATAAATCTCGTCAATAAACGTTAATGGATACATGCTAACAATGTAAATTAATCTTCAAACTGTCAGTATATGTGACTTTTTTCCTCTTAAAAGCTTCCTTGAGGTGAACGGAGAGTTTGGCAGTATTTCTACCTATATACAGGGCAGATCCACGTGTTATTAAGCAGGTTCAATTGAACCCGCTTTATCGAAAAATAATACTGTATTTATCAGTAATTTATGTTTAAAATAGTAAAAATACATATATAGTAATATATTTGAACCCACTTGAAGCGAATGTTACGTTTGTAAACATGGTTATGCGGGCTTAAGGCAAGACATGAGGGTCATGTGTTTGAGTCCCCTTTTCCCTTTTCTTGATTTTTGTAATTTTTCCTTTTCTATTTCTATTGCTGCAGAGAATGTGCAATGAGTAACCACCATTTACCATGTAAAATTATTATTCCAATGTCTTCTACTTCTTCTTTTCTCTACTTTACTTCGTATTTTTAACTTTATTCAATAGGAATCAACTTTATTTTACTTCAAAAACTTGAACCTTTCTACAAAGCGATCTTTAATTCTCTATTTCATAAATTTTGCTAAATCATGCGAGTATATTTAATGAAATTATTTATAATTTGTTTGTTTACGTTGAAATTTTTTATTTGTTTTATAATTTCTGGTTTAGTGTATTAGCCCTCTTTCTTTAATTATTGGTATTAATTCAGTTTAAATTGTAACTCTTTTTTATTATCCTCTATTTGTAGATAATACCTTCTTAGTTATAAACACAAAAGGATTTAATAATCTGTCTAATTTCTTGCAGTTTATAAAAAATTATTGGTTAAATAATTTTCTTGTTAAATTTAACAAAATTTTGAAAAATTAAAAATCGTTAAATTAAATAGATAAGAGTGTTTGGTTAAAAAAAAGATAAATTATTCAAATAATTAGGAGGAAATAGTTTCTGTATTATTAAAATGCCAAAATTTGTAAAATATAGTGTACTCATTTTGAAATGACTTAATTTTAATATCACGCCATAAATAAAGGAGAACAAAAAGGAAAAGAATTAACAAAAATTTGACTAAATTTTGTTCGCCATGTTCGATGCCGCTTATGTGTAAAATTCTAAGTCTGCTACTGCCTATATATGCGACTTAATACTTCAGAATCAAGTAATATTATAGAAGTAAGCTTGGATTAGAAACTTGAGAAGACAGACAAATGTTAAACCTAATAAAGTATAATATATAAAAGATTGCTGCTAATCTCTTATGTATTTAAAAATATTGCTACTAATCTCTTATGCGCCCTCAATGGCCAAATTTAATGCTGAATTTAAAAGGACAAGGATTACTTTTAGCCCGCGGCCAAAATTATTTATATTCGATAGCCGTAAAAGTATATAAAATTTGTAATTTTTTTTTATGTAACATGCAGAAATGCATATATATGCAAAAAAATATATCTTTTTTCATCCATTATTTTGAAAGCGGCTATATAATATTATTTTTTTAATTTAAGTTTAAATTGGTATACTCACTTGTCGGTACCGGTTGATAAATTTAGTTGATGTATCATGCTTTGATGTTATATTCTGCAGGAAAGATGGTACGTTGGTGGCTTCAAAGCCCAACGGACTTATGAACTTTATTGTAAAATTCAAGTATAGAAATATTCCATCAACGCTGTTTTCTATGCTCACACCCAAAGCCAAAAGGGAACAAATGCCGGCCAGACAACCTTTGCTACAGCGAGGAAGCAGCACATGCAACAGGAATCCAACAGATGACACCATGAAATTGAAAAGTCGCACTCATTCAGATCTTAATCATCAAGATGTAACCCGCGACAAATCAACATCATCTGTCGCGGGCATAATAAACCTCAAGGCAATGAGAGGAGTATTAGATTCACTCGTGAGGACAAGTCGTTATTACGCAAGTGCAAGTGCAAGAACAAGGACATCATTTGCCAATAACCATAATAAAAGTAAAAGCTGCCCAAATTCCATTAAGTCGTCACCTATGCATAGCAACAATATTAGTAGTGGTGATGAAGTTAGAAGATTTTATTCGAGGGATAATTCTGTTCAGGCAGCCATTGCTCATTGTAAGAAATCGTTTGGCGCTCCAGTTGACTTTGAATTTCATCGTTAAACGTCGAACCCTCGACCCTCTGAGTTCTTATTTTCTATTGTTGATTCTTGTAAATTATAAATAGTTTAGGCCATGTTAAATCCCTAGCCAAAGTGATTGGGTATTTTTTTTACCTTTTTTAAGTTGAGAAAGGAACGCGTCCTCCTTACTTCTGTCAGTGGTGCAAACGAGTCCTTTTTTCCCATTACACTTCTTGCATTCCTTTACTCATATTATGTACTCCCCCAAAAGAAATCCTTTACTCCTATTGTATATTTATGAATATTTGAGCAAATATTCAGGTAAATCATTTTAATGATGCATTTGATAGAGTATACTTGCTTTTTTAATTTAATTATTCTACTTTGCACTTGCCTATTTTCATCGAACTTTGTTGCATTTTTAAGAAAAACTAAAGGGATTGTTACACAGATAGCCAGCTAGATTTACTGTTTACGTTTTCTAGCCGATATACATAGATTATATACAATTATACGTATATTATATATGAACTATACATATATTATACACACACCGATTATTTTTAGTTTAAGAGATTAGGCGGACAATTATTTAGGTTAATTTTTCAAAATTTAAAGTATAAAAAAGAGGCCCAAAAGAAATAAAGGAAGACCAGAAAAACCCACCTATTTTGGCTAGCCCAAAATTCCACTAGATCAGCCCCTTATGATAAGCCCAATTTGGACCAGTATGGGCTCTACCAATTAGAAAAATTAACCTAAATAGCCACCCACCTAACCGCTTAAATTAAAAATAGCCAGCGCTGATATATAGTATATGTATGGTTCATGTGTAATATATGCATAACTGTGTATATTCTATGTACTGGCTAACAAAGCAAACATTGAATTTATTACGATGTTACTTTCTCTGTGCTCTTCAACAGTAGCTCTTTAACTATCTGCTAGATTAGTGGCTCAAGTTAATATACAATGATAATTGAATTCAGATAATAATCTTCAGTTAATACACAATGGTAATTGAATTTACAGTCAAATATTTATTTAATGACCCGTACTCTAGCTCCACTACTGCCACTCTCAGCTAGATAAAAATTTAGTCTTAGGCTAAATGGGAATATTGTATGAAGTTATAGAATATTCTGCCAAGCCAATCATGTAGAGGGAAATACTTCAAACCAATACATGAGTTACTAACATATGTTTGAATGCAGTGGTCAAATAAATAACCTCTTCTAAGATATGACTAATAGATAATCAAATGACAATCTATATAATGTCCTTTTTATTCTTTTCTTTGCTTTTTCATCATCTCTAAAGAGTGAAAGAGAATGCCATGTATAGGGATTAAAACTTTCTTTTGCAGGAGATTTAATGAAAATAAGTAAAATTTTCATGTGGGGAAGTAACATAATTACTTTAGGAAACTCGTTTCCAAGTTGTTCCTCGAAGCAACTAGAAAACATCCTGCTGAACAGTGCAACTTGGTTTTGTTTTGGAGAAAAGAAGTCTTCAAATATAACAGTGATCATTGAATGTAGCTAAGAAAAAAATTTAACTTTCTTGTCATCAATTATTTTAAACTTTATGAGTCTAATAAAGTGTCTCCCTTAATCATATTATCTCTTACCAACGTCTCATAATTATTGGAATATTTTTCTGCTTTTTATGGTTTAACCGTCAGTTTCTAATGATTATAAGTTGTAGCAATGTTTATCGCAGTCATTGATTCATAAACTAAGTACGAGTGGGAGAACACATATGCATGACTAAAACAACTACCAGTAATTTATAATTAAGTATCGGTAGAGCTGGATTTTCGCTAAGAGGGTTTAAAAAAAATATCAAAAAATTAAAGAAGACTGTGGCCGTGAGAATTGAACCAGCAAACTTGAAATTTTTGAACATCATTGACCACTGAGCTATGTTATTGGATTTTGTCAAAGGGACACACAATGTAATATATAGAGGTACAAATTTTTTTTTACCTTATATGTATAGTATAATTTTCTGGCACAAGAGGTTCAGATGAACCCCTTTCCGTCCCCCTAGATCCCCCAAATCCGTCCCTGCTTGGATTAGACAAATTAAGCTAACCAAATAGATAGTGTGAAAAACATGCTTTAGTTTGTCATATGATTATGGCGGGGGATGTATTATAAGTTTGTCGGATTCAATTAAATTCATAATTTTCGAAATAGAGCATAAATGTAATATAAAAATTTACTAAAATGTCAATATATATTAAATTCTGATCAACTCATAATCCAAAAAATGCAATGCGTTTACGAGAGTAAGAATTTTTAATGTTAAACCTATCAAGTTTGAGTCTTGAATCTCTCTGTTCTTTCTGACCCAGTTGGTTGCTGGTGGTGCAGTAATTTGATAATATGCATAATTCTCCGTTTGAATAGGATTAAAGAATTAAATACAAATGAAGTTATAAAATCTCGATTGAATCTTAACAAGATACCCAATAAGGTTAATATATTTAACAAAATTCTTGCATGTGCTTCCCAAAACTTGCTCAGGTAAAAAGAAAGAGAGAGAAAAGAAGTTACACAATTTTCAAAAAGTTGTGTCGTTGAACGCAGAATAATATATATAGATCCAATTGAGTGAATGGGGCCCTTAACAAGAAACCTAATCAATTTAATATTATATATTTAATCAAATTATTGCATGTGCTTCCTCAATAGTTGCTGAGTGGGTTTCATGATTTTCACAAGTAGAAAGAAAGAGAAGAGAAAATGACATAAATCGTCCCTTATCTTTAATAGTAGGTTTATGATAGTCTCTTAAATATGCACTTACCTTTTTTAGTCCTTTTAAGTATTCAAAAACTTATCAATTTTGGTCTCCGTCTACTTTTAACCAAGCACCGTCAGTTTATTTTAACAGCTAGCCCACTTTTGCCTCACGTGACCTTCAAAACATTAAGAACTCGGTCTTCGCCCAATTCTCTCTCTCCCCGTTTCTTTTCCCCCTCAAATTACTCTTCTAAAAAAAGCCCTAAACTCAAATCTACCAAGTGTGGTTTAGTGAACGGCATCTAGGACAATGATCTTACGTATTGAAGGTGATACAGCTCCTCTTTATGGTGAGTTTTCAGTATTAGTGATGTGGGGCTTGGTTTAGTGTTGAAGAATATTTTCAGATGCTTTTCTCTGTTGGGATTTGCTGAAATCTCTATGTGCATTTACTGTCTCTATTTTTTAGCTTTATTACCTATATCAGATTCTTTACATCTTTACTGCTTTTGTTTATTGCTGAAAATGATCCAGATACCAAGCAAATTGCCTGTATATGCGCTTTTTATTAGTTTATTTCTACAATATGCATCTCCACCTTTATGTGCTTTTTTTTATTTCTGCGAATGATCAAAAAGTTATATTATTAAGTGTATACTTGAATCTTGCTTTTCATTTTTTCATAAGATAGTAAAATATACTAGCTGATATGAATAGAAAAATAAATTTTTCTTTTTCTGTTTCGTTTGTCAGACCCTATACAAGATGCATCAAAGATTAGCATCAAAGTAAACCACAACGGTGTTGTGAAGCACCATTCTCGAAGACATTATGTTGGGGGTCTTGTACAGTTTATTGACTATGTTGATATTTCAGAAATGCAGCTATCACATTTCAAGACTATGGCTGAGATATGTGGATATGATAATGAATCAGTCGCATTTTGGCATAAGTATGGTAGGTTAGGTAAGAGGATGTGACTTATTTCAACCGACCTGGAAGCTAATTTGGTATCTACGAATATCCCTGTAGATAGGATAATTGAGGTTTGTTTTGAACATGTAGACTCTTATGTCGGAGTGGATGTTGAGGCAACTTTCAATGAAGGACAAAAAAGCGACATACCAAGTGAACATCAAGAATCTATTGGAGCAAGTGCTGATTATTCTTCAAGTGCTGATGATTTTGAGGACTTGGATAATGATTTTGAGGATGAAAATGATCTTAAGAAGGAGTGAAAATGAGAAACATAGATATGACCCCGCAACTGCTTCTTGGTTGAGAGATAAGTCACCTAGTGAATGGTCTAGATCTCACTTTTCTGAAAATGTGAAATGTGATACCTTATTGAATAACATGTGTGAATCTTTTAACAGCATGATATTGGAGGCGAGGGACTATCACTCTTTTGGAGAAAATTCAATATCTACTTATGACAAGAATGCAAGCAAATAGGGATAAATCTGCCATGTGGAGCTCTGATGATCTTTGCCCTAGGATTAAGGATTTGTTGCACAAAAGTCAAGTTGTTGCTGCTGAATATATTCCTAGAAAGGCAAATCAGTGGAACTATGAGCTTATAGGAGCTAGCATAACTGATAATTGGGCTGTGGTCTTACTAAATAGAAAATGTAGCTGTAGAAAATAGGATTTGACAGGAATTCCTTGCAACCATGCCATAGCTGCAATTTGGGCTAAAAATGATGAAATTAATTCTTATGTTGATGACTGCTATAAGGTAGACATCTACAGAAGAATCTATGTATTTGCCATTCTTCCTATGAATGGTCAAAACATGTGGCCACAACATGATAATATTCCTCCTTTACCTCCAAAAATAGTAAGACAAAGTACTAAAGGGAGAAAACAGAAATTAAGGAGAAAAGTACCAGATGAAGCAGGAGCAAGTAGGACAAAAATGAGAAGAAAGCAGAAAACTTTAGGATGCAGTATATGTCACAATAGTGGACATAACAAAAGGATATAACAATTTGGGGCAGATTGATTCTCAGAATGTTATTCAGCAATTCAGGGAATCATCTTCATCATGTCCTCCAACAAAACTACTAGTAATTTCTTGCTTAACTTATAGACTATTATACTCAAATAATTATGTTCAACTTGTGTAATGATATTATTTATTTGTCCAGGTTCGAAGAGTTCCAGAGACCAAAGCTAATATGCACTCAACTCAACAAAGTGAAGTGCTCCAGTTTACTGCAGATTTTGCAGTTTAGTTACTGATTTTTGGTGTAGTTTGGTGCTGGTTCTAGTGCAGTGTGGTGTTCATTTTTTGTGTAGTTCAGTTGCTTATTTTTGGCGTAGTTTGGTGCTGGTTCTGGTGCAGTGTAGTGCTCATTTTTTGTGCAGTTCAGTTGCTGATTTTTGCTGCAGTTTGGTTGCTGTTTTCTGCAATTTGATGCTGATTTTTCTAGTTTTATGCTTTTTTTTTTTTTTTTTTTTTTTTTTTTTTTTTTGCAATTTTGTGCAGTTTGCTGCAGTTTCATTGATGTAATGACTATTTATTAACATGAAAATGACACTATATTTTTGGCTCAATTGTGTTCTTTATCTTACAGCAATATCTTTTGCAGTTTCATGATTATTTATTAACATTCCACTTGCTTAGCATATCACAGCAACTCAAATAAAATGATGGCCAAGGGCATATGCACTCAGAATAAATAAAATACAAAATAGCCAATCGTTGTGACGCTTTCATTACATAATTAAGTAGAAAGGAATATTATCCTTGCTTTCCTTTCAACTAATAATCTAAGCTAACCACAAAATACTACTACACATTGAGAACAACTGCTCAGATAAGATAAAAAAGAAACAGGGAGAGACATGTAACGACCTGATCAGTCGTTTTGCTTTCTAGATCTCTGTTTTCCTAAATAAGACTACGCTTCTACTATTTTATGACTTACGGAGATGGTCAGTTCGGGATTCGGAAGGGTTCGGGTTGAAATCGGAACACCTGGTTCCTTAGTTTGGCTTTAAAAAGCTAAGTTTAACTTTGGTCAACATTTTCAGTAAACGACCTCGGAATCGGGATTTGACGGTTCAAATAGATTCGTATGATGATTTTGAACTTGGGCGTATGTTCGGATCGGGTTTTGGATGACCTGGGAGTGTCTCGGCGCTTAATGTTGAAAGTTGGCTTATTTGAAGGTTTGAAAGTTCTTTGAATTTGGTTTGGAATAGGTTTTGGTGTTATCGAGGTTCGTTTGTATTTCTGAGTCTGGGAATAGTTCCGTATGGTGAATTAAGACTTGCACGCAAAATTTAGTGTCATTCCGAATAGTTTAGGTATGATTTGGCGCGTTCGGAGCAAGTTGGAAGAACTTTAAGTTCATAAGTTGATTCGATTTGGTTTGGGGTGCGATTCTTAGTTTTAATCTTATTTTCCGCGTTTCGAGGGTGCTAGCGAGTCTGTTTTATGTTTACAAACTTGTTGGTATGTTTGGATGAGACCTCGGGTGCAATCCGGATGATGCACAGATCAATTTAGAGCTCAAAGGGCTGTTGGTGCACCAGTTCTGGTGCTGCCAAAAGCCGCAGGTGCGAGCCCGCAGATGCGTGTTTTGGCCGCAGAAGCGGCTATGGAGCATTTGGCCAGTGGTCCGCAGAAGCGAAGAGGCGTGCGCTGAAGCGGCCTCGCTTCTTCGATGAGGAGCCACAAGTGCGAGAGGGCCGCAGATGCGCTGCACTGACCGCGGAAGAGGGATCCCGTCCGCAGAAGCGGCCAGCACTGTGCCTGAGGAATTCCGCAGAAGCGGACCTAGTTCCGCAGAAGCGGTACCGCAAATACAGCCCAGTGACTGCAGATGCAAAAATCCTGCTGGGCAAAATCTTTATTTTAGTCGGGACTCAAACATTTTGAGTTCATTTATTGCATTCCTTGACCGATTTTTGAAGCTCTTAGAGAGGGGTTTTCACTAGCTATTTGAGGTAAGTAATTTCTATCTAATGTAAGTTAAATACATAGATATTGTGTAGATTTTAACATGTAAATTTGTGAAAGTTATGGGTTTAGATGAATAACCCTAGGTTTTGATTAAAAAAATGGGATTTACCCATGATAATGGTTATGGGATTGAGTGAAAATTATATATTTGAGTTCGTGAGGTTATGGGTAATAACTTTCTCCGAAAATTTTCGGAATCAGGGCCCGGGGGTGAATTTTTAGGAATCTTCTAATTTGGGTTGGGTAATTATTCTAATAGTTAGATTATGAACTTTGGAGCATATATTGATTAATTTGTGCAACATTTGACTAGTTTCGAATTTTTCGGTACCAAGTTGAGGCTTTAGAGTGAATTTGAGACCGGAAAACAAGCTATGAGACAAGGTAAGTCTCTTGCCTAACCTTGTAAGAGGGAACTCATCCCATAGGTGTATTTTTGTTGTAAATTACTTGTGTGGGTAGCTATGTACGCACTAGGTGACGAGAGTCTGTGCGTAGCTATATTCCATGTGATGACGGGTAGTCTTAGATTTACATCATGCTTTGTTTATATTGTTATTAATTATGCTCATTAATTGTCTTAAATAGAACCGAGATTAATGATTTTTAGATTTAAAATCCCCAGTTTGAATTTCTTATATTTGGGAAGAATTGAACAATTTTATGATAACTTTGAGAAATCTATGTTCATTCGCATCGCAAGTATTTCTGCGAGCGAGGTAAATTCCTCTACTCTCATGGGAGCGGGCCGTTTCGCTCGGCGGGTAATTAGATGCATCTATGATTCATGTCGTTCGATCATCGACGATGCACATAGTATATTTCTGGATCGGGTCGTACGACCTCGGCACAAATCGTGCATGGCAACACACGGAGTCTAATTATACTTGATATTAATTTATGGCTTGAGCGTTATAATTATTTAAATGACAGGAATTGACTTGGAATCTATTATTAGTGAAAGAATTACTATTCACTGCTTGTTACTGAATTGTATTAATTATTTATATAATCCATGCTTATTTATAATTCCTGCATTTTATTGTTAGCCCATAGTAAGTGTCGATGTCGACCCCTCGTCACTACTTCTTCGAGGTTAAACTAGATACTTACTGGGTACATGTTGTTTATGTATCACGCTACACTTCTGCACTAATCGTGCAGGTTTTGAGACAGGTGCATCTGGTGGTTATCCCGGCGCACACTCTTGATACTCCGAGACTTAGCGGTGAGCTGCTTCCCAAGCCTGTTCTGCAGCACCCGAAGTCTTTCTTTTGTGTTTTTCTTTTTGTCTACTTCATTTCAGATAGTAGCTTAGTGTTTTGTATTCTACTAGCAGCTCATACACTTGTGACACTAGGTCTTGGAATTTTGCTAGTAGATACTTGATGATTTTGAGTATTTACTTCACCACATTTGTTCTTATAATTGTTTACATTTCATTTAACTAAATTTATCACCTCCTACTTGTTTAATAATTAAAAATCAACTATTTCTAAAATGTTAAAAGAATAAACACATAATTAATGCACCGTTGACTTGCCTAGCGAAGACGTTGGGTGCCAACACGGCTCGTAGGAAAATTTGGTCGTGACAAAAGAAATAAAAGACAAAGCAGTAAATTATTATATGTTTTGACATTAGGCAAGCTATTAAAATAAACTGACGGTGCTTGGTTAAAAGTAGACGGAGACCAAAATTGATAAGCTTTTGAATACTTGAAGGACTAAAAACGGCAATCGCATATTCAAGGGACTATCATAAACCTACTCCTAAAGATAAGGGATGATTTTGTTATTTTCTCATAAGAGAACACAATTTTCAGAAAGTTGTGTCGTAGTACACACAATATAATATAATATTGAGTGAATAAGGCCTAGCACGCATCACACAGCATGAAGAAACATGTGATAATACTCAAACTCAATAATTTAAGGTAGAAAAAGTTACGAGATGGATCCTTGATATCAATAAAATATATTGAAGTGCTTAAAGCACATGGTGAACTGTGATCGATCTGCCCCTCACTTATTATGTGTAAAATAGTCGTTGGCATTCTATAAGCGACTTGACAAGTTTACTGAGCTTTATTTTTTTTGTAGTTGTTTTCTTTGTAGTTGGCCCGTAAGGCTTCCTTTTATTTGTGCTTGCCTTCTTTCAACTCAGAATATTCAATACCTACTTATTGTTTAGTGTTAGAAGTTAACCATCATAAGCTCACCCTTCGAGTCTCGCTTCTAGCGCAGGAGGCCAAGCATTTTGCCAGACATTTCGACCTGGGAGCTCCGTTCGCCTTTGGTACCTCAGTAGATCTTTTAAATAAAAAACGTTACTTCAGCCTTAACAACAACTAGGGATGGCAAAAGTGACCCAAACCTGTTTGACCCGTCCAACTCACCCAAGTTTTAATGGGTTGGGCATAGGCTATTTAATGACGGGCTAAGTTTAGACACAACCCAACTAAACTCATACGTAGCCCAAATCAACACATGATTTTAGCCCAAACTGACCCATGAATAGCAATTGTCCTTTAAAGCTTTAAAAGGTGTGTTTCATATAACATAAAATATTTGTCTTGAAAAAAATAACCGAAAAATATTTTCTAGTGTTTGGTTAGAGAGTCGACAATATTTTTAAGATAATATTTTTCTATGCTACTCTCCTCAACCCCTCAGGCCAAATCCTCATGTTTTATGTACCCCTTCCCCCTCTTTGAAGGATTGCATATATGTGTTCGTAACACGCAGCGGAAGACATTAATAATTCTAGGAAGATTTTTTCGTGTTTAAAATTTATTTACATGTCAAAGATCGGATCTGAGACGTACATGGTGAAGAGAGTCTCGTTTGAAAATTCTTTGATATTGCGAAGACTCTATGCGTATCCACACCGAGATTGACCTTGTCATCAACTCTTTGATCAATGAAACTCGCAAGCAAATTGAAAGAAAAATTTGTGCTGAAATTTTTCTCAAAAATCTCAACTCAACAGTAGAAGAACAAGAAACACAATTTTCTTTCAATGTATTTTTCTCTCTTGGCTTTGTAGTGCATTTTCACTTTCACTTTCACAAAATAATTTTCTTCTCAAGAATTAGTGCGGTAAATTTTCTCCGTCACCCTTTATATAGCATCACTTATAAAACTTTATTCTATTTGGTTAAAGTAATAATTTACTTAGGGTAAACTTTTATTCCAAAAATAAACTTTGTATAATTTTTCCATAAAAATTCGAATCACATTCAAATGGGTTGTGCCGAAGAGTACTGTCACGTGATTGTTCCAACTCCAAGTTGGAATATGTTGCTTTCATATTTATAAAATACTAATCGCATTCCAAATGGGATGAATTGCACGTGAATTAATCCAATTCCAAATTGGAATTACTTACAAGCCGTTTATTTATTAATATTATATTCTATATACATCTCTTATATAAAATAAATATTAATTATATATATATATATATATATATATATATATATATATATATATATTTCAACCAAGAGATAATTTAATTTTTCATTACAAATAGAAAATTTTAATTTGTTCACAATATTAATTATATCCTCTGTGCTAGCAAAGAATATAGTAATATTTTATTTGGACTAATAACTAAATTATTTGGCTAATTAAATTCTTTAATTTAATTATCAAATAATAAAGTAATTAATCCTTAGCAAAGATCAGAACACTCGTTAGTGTGCGACCCCATAGGTTCAATACTAAACCAGTAGTAAATTAATCAGATCAATATACTAATCAAGAGTGGCGTCTAGCAACACTCCTTAACGACAGGATAGAATAAAGTATATAATTTACTGTCAAGAACCAATAGAAGAATAATGTAGAAATTCCTTCTATCTTTATAGCTCTGGACCACTCTAGGATATGGTTCAACTGTCAAATCTTAACAGGTGACCAACTATGTGTTCATGTCAAATATAATCGACCAGTGAATGACCTAAGAAACTCTTTTCTTCTTTCATTCAATTACCCTGGCCAAGGTCTTAATTTGGTCGTTTACAATTTATGACAACATGGAGCTTAAATTCATTACCAAGAGTTGACAGATTCCTTCTTGTTCAATCACTAATTCTACAAGTATTTAATTGTACCCAATATCCTTTCAACTATCACCCCAGGGCCGTAGGTATCTAGTATCAAAGTATAATAAATAACTTGTCAATTACTATGAAGATCTCAGGTCGAAGGAAATTCTTACATCACATTCTTCAAGAGAATATGCTATTGACATTTTATGGTAATTCTAACCATTAGGAAATATCCAATGAGCCAATTTAATGATCATAACTCTATAAGCATCATCTATCTATGTGATATAGTTAATGAGATCAACTAATCTTTATCCCATAAAGACGATCACAAAAATATTGATCTAACCGGATTATTAATGTCCAAAGTAATAATCCTACGATCAAGAACAAATTTAGATGAATTGTAAGAGACTTTATTCTCATTATCACGATCTCCATCACGATGACAAGTCTCAAAATTTAATCAAGGACTTTATTAAATTAATCAAGCAATTAATAATAACTATGATAAAAAGAATACCAAATGCCATATATATTTTATATTAAATAACGTTTCATAAAAATATGTTCAAATCATCAAATATGAGATTGGATCTATGGCATATCTACTATATCCCTAACAATCTCCCACTTGCACTAGAGCCAATTGCTCTTGTACTTCATTCCCAATTTTCACTTGTGCTTGTCAAACTCCTTTATGCCAAGAGCTTTAGTGAATGGGTCTGCAACATTTTCCTTTGCATCAACCTTTTGAATCTCGACGTCTCCACCTAAATTATTTATTTTATCAAGTGATACATTCGCAGAACGTGTTTGAATTTTTGGTGTGATTTGGTTCTTTTGCTTGAGCAACTGCTCTAGTATTGTCACACAACAATGGAACCGCACCTTCTATTGAAGGAATCACACCAAGTTCAGTTAAGAACTCTTTTATCCATACAACTTCCTTAGCAGTTTCACTGGCTACTGTATATTCTGCATCAGTCACTGAATCAACTACTGTAGCTTGTTTGGAACTTTTTCAACTCACTGCACCACCATTAAAGGTGAATACATAACTAGAAATAGATTTGCTATCATCTTTATCTGAAGAGAAACTTGCATCAGCATAACCTTCAAGTTTCAACTCAGAATCTCCATAGATAAGGAATTGGTCTTTAGTCCTTCTTAAGTACTTAAGAATGGGCTTCACCACCTTCCAATGTTCCTCACCAGGATTTACCTGATATCGGCTAATCACTCCTAGTGCATAAACCACATTAGGATACATGTCATGGTATACATAATAGCTGTGATGACCCGATAGGTCATCTAGAGTTTTAAACCTTAATTCTGTATTTCGAAGCCTTCAATAGTTTCCTTAAGACTTCCTCCATTTGCGTTTACAGTTCGAGTATTTTTCCGTAAGACTTTTATGTTAAAAATTAATTAAAAAATGAAATTTTGCCTTAAAAATCTATTTGAGTTGACTTCGGTCAATATTTTGAGCATACAGACTCGGATCCGTGTTTTGACGGTCTCGGTGGGCCCGTATCGTGATTTGGGACCTGGGCGTATACCCGGAATTAAATTCGGAGGTCCCTAGCTCGAGTTATCATTTTTTTTCAAAATTTTAAAGTTTAAAGGTTTAATGACTTTAAGGATTTGACCAATGTTTGACTTTGTTGATACAGGGTCCGTATTCCGGTTTCAAAACCCGGTATAGGTACATTACTATATTTATGACTTGTCTGTCAAATTTGGAGAGAAACAGAGTTGGTTTGACATGATTCAGACGTCCGGTTGTTAAAATAGAAGTTCTAAAGTTTTATAGAAAATTACATATGATTTAGTGTCCGATTCGTAGTTCTAGGCGTTAAATTGTTGTTTTGATCGCGCAAGCGAGTTCGTATGAGGTTTTTGGACTTGTGCGAATATTTGGTTTGGAGCCCCGAGGGCTCGGGTGAGTTTCAAATAGCCTACTGACCTTAGTTCTTTGAAAAATCTGGTTTTTCTTAACTACTGCTGGTTTCTGGTGTTCCCTTCTTCGCGTTAGCGAAGGCACTCCCACGAACACGAAGAGTGAACTGGGTTGGGTGGGATTTTTTTCATTGCGAACGCAGTAGCTGGGTCGCGAACACGGAGCAATGGGGGCCTTACCCTTCGCGAACGCGACCAGCTTCCCGCGAACGCGTAGGCTTGTGACCTGGGAAGGGGGATCATTGTTTCTTCTACATGAACGCGAGCATTGGCTCACGAACGCGAAGGCCAGGGGGAGCAGCCTTCGCAAATGCGTGGGAGGACTCGCGATCGCGTAAGCCATTAAGGCTGTGCTTTTCGTGAACACGTCAGGTTTCATGCGAACGTGACGCACACCTGACGCCAATGATTTAAACAGTTCCAAAAACGAGATTTTGTTCATTCTTCAAATTTTCAAAGCTATAAACCCCTAGAGGTGATTCTCCCAAGAACTTTTCTTCCCCAATTTTTTTGTAAGTGATTCTAACCTACTTTCTTTCAATTTTTTTTCATTACTTTTCATACGATTTCAACCAAAAATCTAATATTTTCATGGTGGAAATTGGGGGTTTGGGAAGAATTAGGGATTTTTGTAAGTAAATACATAACTGGGCTCGTGGGTGAATGGGTAATCGGGTTATGGTCCGAATTTCGGGTTTGGACCAAGCGAGCCCTTGGAGTTGACTTTTGTTGACTTTTTCAATAATGACCTTAATTGAACCTTTTTCATTCGTGGGTAGTTCTTAAGGCTTATTTTGAATCGTTTGGTTAATAATTTGCTAGATTTGGTTGGTTTGGAGGCTTATTCGAAAAGGCAAAGCCATGGTTGAGCTTTCAGTTGGTCTTTGGAGTGAGGTAAGTGTCGTGGTTAACCTTGACTTAAGGGATTAGGACTTGTTTGCCTATTTGCTACTTGTTTAAATGTTGGATACAACGTATATGTGAGGTGATGAGTACTTATGCATTGTTTTTGGGTTAAAGCATGCGGGTGGGACTTTTTTCTTGTAATTTATCTCTTTCTTTGATCCTAATATCTATGCTTAGACTAGTTAATTGATAAATTGATCGTTCTTTCCGTAGTTATGAGCTATCTGTGATAATTGAGTATTGTTTCTAAAGTTGAGATTGGTATTGTGGAACTATTGTTGACCTAAGACTTGATATTGCTTATTCCATCTCCCTATTTTTATATATTCATTTTACATGGTAAGGGAGAGTGTTAAAGCACGAAGGGTGATGCTGTGTCGTGTCTATTGATTCATGATGAAATTGAGAGTAAAAGCACGAAGGGTGATGCCGTGCCGTATTTATCATTTTGTGGTGAGATTGAGAGTAAAGCACGAAGGGTGATGTCGTGTCGTTATCACTGTTTTATAGTGAGGCTGAGAGTAAAAGCACGAAGGGTGATGCCGTGCAGTTTTATTCATTATGCTTGTTTATTTTGTTGATTGAAGGTTTATTAACCGATTCTTGTTATTATTCCCTGCTGTAGTTACCGTATCTTGTACCCCTTTCGCATTTCCCCTCCCAATTGTACTTGCTAATTCTTTATTTGTTGTTATTTTGTACGTATATTTCTGTCTGTACAGGTTTAATTACGTGGTATCTTGTCATAGCCTCGTCACTACCTCGTCGAGGTTAGGCTCGACACTTATGGAGTACATTGGGTCGGTTGTACTCATACTACACTCTGCACTTCTTGTGTAGATTGTGGTACTGGTCCCTGCTGTCCGTGAGGTGTATCGGCTCGGATTGGCGTTTGGAGACTCGAGGTAGATCTGGTGGCGTCCACAGACTTTGAAGTCCCTTTCCACTTCCCCTATTTACTGTTCTATTCATTCGAGATGGTTGTATTTATTGCAAACCCTAATGGTAGAGATTTTAGAAGCTCGTGAACTTGTGACTCTAGATCCAAATTGTACTTAGATATTATTGGTTTTATGTCATTTTGTACTCCGTTTTTGTTTCATTTCGGCTTAATTGGTTTTACTTATTTGAATTGATTAAAAATTGGCTTCAAGATCCTCTAACATTCGCTTGCTTAGCAAGTGAAATGTTAGGCGCCATCACGGTCCCGAAGGTGAAAATTCCGAGTCGTGATAAATTGGTATCAGAGCACTAGGTTACTTAGGTCTCACGAGTCACGAAAAAGCTTAGTAGAGTCTGAAGGATCAGTACAGAGACGTCTGTACTTATCTTCCAGAGGCTATGAAGTTTAGGAACAAATTTCACTTCTATTCTTCTTTGTCATGCGGTTTTATTCTATCATTGCTGATTGAACTCTTCTGTTCTTGTCCTCCCCCAGATAGCGAGAACACTTGCAACATCTTCAGCTGGACAACAGTCGGAGCCCCTAGTGGCAGCTCCTACTAGGGGCAGAGGATGAGGCCGAGGCTAGAGCTTGAGCAGCAGCACCAGTAATGGAGCCTCAGGTAATTTTTTGATGAGGAGGTTCTAGCTCAGACTGTACCTGTTGGACCAGCTCAGGTCCCGAGGGGTTCATCGCCACCTTAGTGCTTCAGGATGCTCTAGTCCATTTGGTGGGCCTTATGGAGAGTGTGGCCCAGACCGATGCATTTTTTGTGGTACCAACCATCTCTCAGGCTGGGGGAGGAGCAAAAACTCTCACTACTCACACTCTGGAGCAGATGGCTCCCCAGTATCAGTGTCCAGCAGCCCCGCCATGTCTTCTGAGGGCTTATTGAGATTGGAAAAATTCACAAAGCTCTTCCCAGTTCACTTCAGTGGTGCACCTTCTGAGGACCCACAGGATTATCTTGACCACTTCCATGAGGTGCTGCGGAACATGGGTATAGTTGAGACCAATGGGGTAGATTTTGTTGTATTTCAGATGATGAGTTCGTAGATTTTGTTGTATTTCAGATGACGAGTTCTGCCAAGAGGTGGTGGAGAGATTACATGTTGACCAGACCAGCTGGGTCGCCTACACTTACTTGGGAGCAATTCTCACAGTTATTTCTAGAGAAGTTTCTTCCTATCACTTTAGGAGAGGATTACCGCAGGCAGTTCGAGCGTCTCCAGTAGGGCAGTATGATTGTTACTCAGTACGAAACTCGTTTTGTGGATCTAGCCCGTCATGCTCTCCTTTTGCTTCCTATTGAGAGAGAGAGAGAGAGAGAGGTTGAGGAGGTTTATTGATGGACTCTCTCACCCTATCAGACTACAGATGGGCAAGGAGACCGGGAGTGAGATTTCCTTTCATACGGCTGCTAATGTTGTTAGGCGGATCGAGGTGGTTCTTGCTCAGGAGAGGGGGAAGGGGTCTAATAAGAGGCCTCGTCATTCATGTGGGTTCAGTGGCGCCTCGTCTGGAGGCAGGGGTACTTTTGGTAGAGGCCATCCTCCCATGCCATACCATTCAGCGCTCCAGGCATCTCATAGTGCTTCAGGTGGTCGCGGCCCTTATATGTCTCATGCCGATCAGCTAGCCTATAATGCACCACCAGCTCCTATTAGTTGACAGGGTCAGTTTCAGGGATAGCAGCCACAGCAGCCGATGTTCTGTTACACTTGTGGTGACCCGAGGCACATTGCTAGATTTTTCCCTCGGGCACCGAGCAGCTCACAGCAGCAGGGTTCTCGTCCTATGGTTCCAGCACCAGTTGCTTCACCGCCTACTCAACCAGCTAGAGGCAGGGCTCAGGCAGCCAGAGGTGGAAGTCATGCCGTTAGAGGTGGAGGTCAAGCCGTTAGAGGTGGAGGCCAGCCAATTAGAGGTCGTCCTAGAGATGTGGTTTAGAGTGGTGGGGCCCAGCCCCAATGTTATGCTTTCCCAGCCAGGCCTGAGGCTGAGTCATCTGACGCTGTTATCATAGGTATTGTTTCAGTTTTCCATAAGGATGCTTCAGTTCTATTTGATCTGGGTTCTACTTATTCCTACGTGTCACCCTACTTTTTTTCATATCTGGTTGTGCCTCATGATTCTTTGAGTGCTCCTGTGTATGTGTCCACACCTGCGGGAGATTATACTATTGTAGATCGTGTCTATCGTTCATGTGAGGTTACTGTTAGTAGTCTTGAGACTAGCGTAGATCTCCTACTTCTCGATATGGTAGATTTTGATGTCATCTTGGGTATGGATTGGCTGTCACCTTATCATTTATATTGGATTTGTCACGCCAAGACGGTGGCCTTAGCCTTGCTGGGGTTGCCTCGATTAGAGTGGAGTGGGACTCCTGGCCATTATACCAGCAGGGTTATCTCTTATGTGAAGGCTCGGCATATGGTCTGGAAGGGGTGTCTAGCTTATTTGGCTTATGTCCGCGATTCTAGTGCGGAGGTTCCTTCCATGGATTCAGTACCAGTTGTTCTTGAGTTTCCAGAGGTGTTTCCTGCAGATCTGCCAGGGATGCCACCCGATAGAGATATTGACTTCTATACTGATTTGGCTCTAGGCACTCAGCTCATTTCTATTCCGCCATACCGTATGGCCCCGCCAGAGTTGAAAGAATTGAAGGAGCAGTTGCAAGATTTGTTTGATAAGGGCTTCATTAGACCTAGTGTCTCGCCCTAAGGTGCGCATGTGTTGTTCGTGAAGAAGAAAGATGGATCGATAATGATATGCATAGACTATTGGCAGTTGAACAAAGTCACCATCAAGAACAAGTATCCATTGCCGAGGATTGATGATTATTTGATCAGATTCAGGGTGCCAAGATGTTTTCGAAGATTGATTTGAGGTCTGGCTACCATCAGGTGAGGATTAGGGCATCCAATGTCCCTAAGATAGCTTTTCGGACTCGATATGTGCATTATGAGTTTCTAGTGATGTCATTTGGGCTAACAAATGCCCCAGCAAAAACTATGGATTTGATGAACCGGGTGTTCAAGCCCTATCTGGATTCTTTCGTGATTGTGTTTATTGATGATATCTTGATCTACTCCCGCAGTCGAGAGGAACACGAGCAGCATCTTCAGATTGTACTTCAGAGTCTGAGAGATAGCCAGTCGTATGCTAAGTTTTCAAAGTGCGAGTTTTGGTTAGACTCAGTCGCTTTCTTGGGGCACGTAGTATCGGCAAAGGGCATTCACGTGGATCCTAAGAAGATTGAGGTAGTTCAGAACTGGCCTAGACCCACTTCAACTACGGAGATCCAGAGTTTCTTGGGTTTGGCAGGTTATTACCGTCGGTTTGTGGAGGGGTTTTCGTCTATAGCAGTCCCATTGACGAGATTGACCCAGAAGAGTGCCCCGTGTAGATGGTCAGAGGTGAGCTTTTAGAAGCTCAAGACTGCTTTGACTACAACGCCAGTGTTGGTGTTGTCCACAGGTTCAGGATCTTATACGGTATATTGTGATGCATCTCGTGTTGGCCTCGGAGCAGTATTGATGCAGGGTGGAAGGGTGATCGCATATGCGTCGCGGCAGTTGAAGGTCCATGAGAAGAATTATCCTGTTCACGATCATGCACTTAAGATCTGGAGGCATTACCTTTTCGGCGTGTCATGTGAGGTTTTCATGGATCATCGGAGTCTATAGCATTTGTTCAAACAAAAAGATCTCAATTTGAGGCAGAGAAGGGGTTGGAGCTATTGAAAGACTATGATATCACCATCTTGTATCACCCCGGGAAGGCCAATGTGGTGGCCGACTCCTTGAGTAGAAAGGCAGCGAGTATGGGTAGCCTTGTATGCATTCCAGTCGGTGAGATACCGTTTGCATCATATGTTCAGGCTTTGGCCAATCAGTTCGTGAGGTTGGATGTTTCAGAGCCCAGTCGTGTTCTAGCTTGTACAGTCGCTCGGTCTTTTTTGTTTGAGCGCATCAGGGAGCGACAATATGATGACCCTCATTTACTTGTCCTTAGGGACACACTACGGCACGGTGGTGCCAAGCAGGTTACTGTTGGAAATGATGGAGTTTTGAGGATGCAGGGTTGTATTTGTGTGCCCAATGTAGATGGACTTTGTGAGTTGATTATTGAGAAGGCCCACAGTTCCCGGTATTTTATTCATCCAATTGCCGCCAAAATGTATCAAGATTTGCGGCAACATTAATGGTGGAGGAGAATGAAAAAGGACATAGTTGCTTATGTATCTCGGTGTTTAAATTCTCAGCAAGTAAAGTGTGAGCATCAGAGACCTGGTGGATTGCTTCAGAAGTTAGAGATTTCTGAGTGGAAGTGGGAGCGTATCACTATGGATTTTGTTATTGGACTTCCACGGACTCAAAGGAAGTTCGATGCGGTATAGGTCATTGTGGACACGCTGATCAAATCAACGCATTTTATTTCTGTGGCAGTTACCTATTCGTCAGAGTGATTGGCTTAGATTTACATCTGCGAGATCATTTGCCTTCATGGTGTGCCAGTGTCTATCATTTCAAATCAAGGTACGCAGATCACCTCGCATTTTTGGAGAGCAGTACAGCATGAGTTGGGCACGCATGTTGAGTTGAGCACAGTATTTCATCCTCAAACGGACGGGAAGTCCGAGCGCACAATTCAGATATTGGAGGATATGCTCCGCACTTGTGTTATAGATTTCGAGGGTTCTTGAGATCAGTTCCTGCCACTTGCGGAGTTTTCCTACAACAACAGCTACCAATCAAGCATTCAGATGGCCCCTATGAGGCATTATACAGGAGGCGGTGCTGTTCGCCAGTTGGATGGTTCGAGCCAGGATAGGCTCGGTTGTTGGGTACAAATTTGGTATAGGATGCCTTGGATAAGGTCAAGATTATTCAGGATCGACTTTGCATAGCTCAGTCGAGACAGAAGATTTATGCCGACCGCAGGGTTCGTGATGTTGCATTAATGGTCGGCGAGAGGGTGTTGCTCCCAGTATACCCATGAAGGGTGTGATGTGGTTCGGGACGAAGGGCAAGTTAATCCCTAGGTACATTGGACCCTTTGAGATTCTGGAGAGAGTGGGTGAGGTAGCGTACAGTCTCGCATTGCCACCTAGTTTATCAGCATCCATCCAGTGTTCCATGTGACCATGCTCCAAAAGTATCACGGTGATCCATCCCATGTGTTAGACTTCAGCGCAGTCCAATTGGACAAGGATTTGACTTATGAGGAGGAGCCGGTGACTATTCTAGCCCGGCAGGTTCGACAGTTGAGGTCTAAGAGTTATCCTTCAATTCGAGTGTAGTGGAGAGGTCAGCCGGTCGAGGCAGCTACTTGGGAGTCTGAGTCGGACATGCGGAGTAGATATCCACACTTTTTCACCAGCCCATGTACTTTTTTATGTCCGTTCGAGGACGAATGATTGTTTTAGAGGTGGAAAATGTGATGACCCGATAGGTCATCTAGAGTTTAGACCTTAATTCTGTGTTTCAAAGCCTCCAATAGCTTCCTTAAGCCGTCTTCGATTTGCGTGCGCATTCCGAGTATTTTTTCGGAAGGCTTTTATGTTAAAATTTTAAAAAAAAAATTTTTCCTTAAAAATCCATTTGAGTTGACTTCGGTCAACATTTTTAATAAACGTATCAGGATCCGTGTTTTCACGGTCCCTATGGGTCCATATCATGATTTGGGACATGGGCATAAGCCCGAAATTGAATTCAGAGGTCCCTAGCTCGAGTTATCACTTTTTGTCGAAATTTTGAAGTTTAAAGGTTTAGTGACTTTAAGGATTTGACCAATGTTTGACTTTGTTGATACCGGGTCCGTATTCTGATTTCAAAATTTGGTATAGGTCCATTACTATATTTATGACTTGTCTGTCAAATTTGGTGAGAAATGGAGTTGGTTTGACGTGATTCAGACGTCCGGTTTTTAAAATAGAAGTTCTAAAGTTTTATAGAAAATTTCATATGATTTGGTGTCCAATTCATAGTTCTAGGCGTTAAATTGGTGTTTTGATCGCGCAAGCGAGTTCGTTTGAGGTTTTTGGACTTGTGTAAATATTTGGTTTGGAGCCCCGAGGGCTCGGTGAGTTTCGAATAGCCTACGGACCTTAGTTATTTGAAAAATCTGATTTTTCTTAACTACTGCTGGTTTCGGTGTTCCCTTCTTCGCGTTAGCGAAGGCACTCCCGCAAATGCGAAGGATGAACTGGGCTGGGTGGGATTTTCTTCATCGCGAACGCGGTAGCTGGGTCGCGAACGCGGAGCAATGGGGGCCTTATCCTTCTCAAATGCGACCAGCTTCCCGCGAACGCGTAGGCTTGTGACCTGGGAAGGGGGATCATTATTTCTTCTACGCGAACGGGAGCATTGGCTCGCGAACGTGAAGGTCAGGGGGAGTACCCTTCGCGAATGCGTGGGAGGACCCGCGATCACGTAAGCCATTAAGGCTTTGCTCTTCGCGAACGTGTTAGGTTTCACGCGAACGCGATGCACACTTGACACCAGTGATTAAAACAGTCCTAAAAACGGGATTTCATTCATTCTTTAAATTTTCAAAGCTAGAAAACCTTAGAGGTGATTCTCCCAAGAACTTTTCTTCCCCAATTTTTTGGTAAGTGATTCTAACCTACTTTTTCAATTTTTCCATTACTTTTCATAAGATTTCAACCTAAAAAATCTAGGATTTTCATGGTGGAAATTGGGGGTTTGGGAAGAATTAGGGATTTTTGTAAAATTGGAATTTAGACCTCAAATTAAGGTCAGATTTCGGAACAAAATACATTACTGGGCTCGGGGGTAAATGGGTAATCGGGTTTTGACCTGAATTTCGGGTTTGGACCAAGCGAGCCCTTGGAGTTAACTTTTGTTGAGTTTTTCAATAATGACCTTAATTGAACCTTTTTCATTCGTGGGTAGCTCTTAAGGCTTATTTTGAATCGTTTGGTTAATAATTTGCTAGATTTGGTTGGTTTGGAGGCTTGTTCGAAAGGCAAAGCCATGGTTGAGCTTTCAGTTGGTCTTTGGAGTGAGGTAAGTGTCGTGGTTAATCTTGACTTGAGGGATTAGGACTTGTTTGCCTATTTGCTACTTGTTTAAATGTTGGATACAACGCATATGTGAGGTGACGAGTACTTATACATTATTTTTGGGTTAAAGCATACGGGTGGGACTTTTTTCTTGTAATTTATCTCTTTCTTTGATCCTGATACCCATGCTTAAACTAGTTAATTGATAAATTGATTGTTCTTTCCGTAGTTATGAGCTATCTGTGATAATTGAGTATTGTTTCTAAAGTTGAGATTGGTATTATGGAACTATTGTTGACGTAAGACTTGATATTACTTATTCCATCTCCCTACTTTTATATGTTCATTTTACATGGTAAGGGAGAGTGTTAAAGTACGAAGGGTGATGCCGTGCCGTATTTGAGAGTTAAAGCACGAAGGGTGATTTTGTGTCATATTTGAGAGTTAAAGCACGAAGGGTGAGGTCGTGATGTATCTATTGATTCATGACGAAATTGAGAGTAAAAGCACGAAGGGTGATGTCGTGTCGTATTTATCATTTTATGGTGAGATTGAGAGTAAAGCACGAAGGGTGATGTCGTGTCGTTATTACTGTTTCATAGTGAGGCTGAGAGTAAAAGCACGAAGGGTGATGCCGTGCAGTTTTATTCATTATGCTTGTTTATTTTGTTGATTGAAGGTTTATTAACCGATTCTTGTTATTATTCCCTGCTGTAGTTACCGTATCTTGTACCCCTTTCGCATTTCCCCTCCCAATTGTACTTGCTAATTCTTTATTTGTTGTTATTTTGTACGTATATTTCTGTCTGTACAGGTTTAATTACGTGGTATCTTGTCATAGCCTCGTCACTACTTCATCGAGGTTAGGCTCGACACTTATGGAGTACATTGGGTCAGTTGTACTCATACTATCCTCTGCAATTCTTGTGTAGATTTTGGTACTGGTCCTATCTGTCCGTGAGGCGTATCGGCTAGGATTGGCATTTGGAGACTCGAGGTAGATCTGTTGGCATCCGCAGACCTTGAGGTCCCCTTCCACTTCCCCTATTTACTGTTCTATTCATTCGAGATAGTTGTATTTATTGCAAATCCTAATTGTAGAGATTCTAAAGCTCGTGAACTTGTGACTCCAGATTCGGGTTGTACTTAGATTTATTTGTTTTATGTCATTTTGTACTCCGTTTTTGTTTCATTTCGGCTTAATTGGTTTTACTTATTTGAATTGAATAAAAATTGGCTTAAAGATCTTCTAATGTTGGCTTGCCTAGCAAGTGAAATGTTACGCTCCATCACGGCCCCGAAGGTGAAAATTCCGGGTCATGACAATAGCTCCCAATGAACTAGCGTATGGGATCCTACATATGTGTTCTCTCTCTCTTCAGGTGTTTTAGGACAATCCTCCCTACTGGGAGTAATTCTAGTGCCTATCGGAAGATAGTCTCTTTTGGAATTATCCATGTTATACCTCTTTAAGATGGTATCAATGTACAAAGACTGGAAAAATCCAACCAGCTTCCTCGATCTATCTCTATAGATCTTTATTCCCTATATATAAGCTGCCAGTACATCATTCCCTTGAGCAATATATCATCAACATACAATACTAAGAATATAATTGTGCTCACACTAACATTTTTGTATTCACAAGGCTCTTCTTCGCATCTAACAAAATTAAACTTTTCAATTATCTTGTTAAAGCGAATATTCCAACTTCGAGAAGCGGTCTTTAGTTCATAAATGGATCTTTGTAGCTTGTAAATTTTATTATGATCAGACGGAGATGTGAAACCTTCATGTTGTGTCATGTACACATCCCCTTCTAGCTCACCATTAAGGAAAGTTGTTTTCACATCCATTTTCCATATCTTATAATCATAGTATACTGCTATAGCAAGCAAAATTCGAATTGATTTGAGCATTTCCACGGGAGAGAAAGTTTCGTCATAGTCGTCTCCTTTTTTCTGACGATATCCCTTGGCAACAAGACGAGCTTTGTAGGTCTCCATCTTTCCGTCTGCTCCAATCTTTTCTTAAAAACCCATTTACAACCTATAGGTTTTATATCCTTTGAAGGTTTAACTGAATTTCATACTTTATTCCTTCATGGATTCCATTTCGGATTTCATGGCCTTGTTCCATCTCTCATAGTCAGAACTTGTATAGCCTCTTCATAGGTCTTAGGTTCATCATCATTATGATCAACCTCATTTGATACATCATCTTGTACCATTAGATTTAATCTAGTTGGTATATGACGTTCTCTTGTAGACCTTCTAAGAGGTGCTTGTACAACTTGTTCATCTTGTGCTGGATTTAGTTGTTAAATTTGGTTTGGTAATGGTTCATTAACCTGTTCTTGAACTACATTTAGTTCTTGAACTTCAACCGTCGAAGATGAAAACTTCCTTGTCAACTTCAAAATATCCAATAAAGGTTCTTCAACTTGTGTCTCATAATCTTGAATTTGTGTTGATTCATTAGTTTCTTGAACTTCATCAAGTTCTATTTCTCCACTATAATTTCCTTCCAAAAGAAATTCTCTGTTTCTAAAAGATTTCTCTTCTAGCCACAAACACTTTATAGTCATAATGGTGATAGAAATAATATCCCATTGTTTCTTTGGGATACCCAATGAACCTACACTTATCAAATCTTGAGTCAAGTTTATCATAATACAGTCTCTTAACATAAGCTGGACAACCCCGAACATTAATATGTTAAGGTTAGGCTTACGTCCTTTCCATATCTCATATGGTGTTATAGAGACTGACTTAGTGGCAATTTTATTAAGTAAGTGTGTTGTTGTTTCCAAAGCATATCTGTCACGATTCAAAATCCAGACCGTCATGATGGCACCTAACTTCACCTGCTAGGTAAGCCAATTAACAATAAAATGCAATATAATAATACTGATGCGAGTCAAAAATGAGATAATTACAAATTCCCAAGGATTGATAGTACAAATCATGAGGGCCTCAGATTTAGATTTTTATAGGACTGAAGTGAAATAATTACAACATCTGTTCGAAATGTAAATGAACATAACTCGAATCTAATGCTACCAGGGACAAGCGATAGCCATAACTGGAGCGAAGGTACATCTTCCGATCGAGCTCCCGCCGTACGCAACAGCATCAGCATCCAACATCTGCACCCAAGGTGCAGAAGTGTAGTATGAGTACAACCGACCCCATGTACTCAATAAGTAACAAACCTAAACTTAGGTTGAAAGTAGTGACAAGCTAGGACAAGGGTCAGAGTCTCAACTCCAATAATCAGCAACAGTTCAGAAAAGTATAATAAAGATGGTACAAGAAATAACTCGGCTCGTTCAAAATTACAGAAAATAGACATGCTTTTCAAGTATAACAGTATATCCCAAATCTTTCACCGAAATACCCCAAAAATATATGAGTAAGTTTGAAAACTGAAATTATTCTCAAAAACCTTTCAACAATAAATAATATGTTTCATTTTCAGGTAGTATGAGAAACATACATCTCTATGCATACATGTCAATATATATGTGAAATCATGAATGTCACCAAAAACCCAGTAGCAGAAAGGAAATGCATCTCTATGCATTATCTCAGGTACGCATGTCAAATGCAATGCATCTCAGTAAATGAACTCATGTACTCACACTCTTGGAGTACTCAATCACTCAGTACTGTACGAGGTAGGTCCAGCCCAAGGAAGATCCATCCATCAATATAAATAGCGACTGACAGTCAGTCACTTAGTACCATATAGGGCCAATCAAGCCTAGGGAACTCCATCCCAAATATAAAAGTATAGGGCACAAGGAACTCCATCCCAAATGTGAATATATAGGGCAACTCCATGCCCAGAGAACTCCATCCCAAATATGATATCCACTGTGCTCACTGTGGGGTGCAGACTTTGGAGGGGCTCCTTCAACCCAAGCGCTATAATAAGCCAGATCCTGGCATAAATAAATAAAAAAACATGCTGCAGCATGCAGCCCGATCCTTTAATTATCACTCACAATCAGGCCCTCGGCCTCACTCAGTCATTAATCTCTCCAGTCTCTCAGGATCACAATGCTCAAAGCAGCCCTAATAAATGATACGAGATGTGATAATATACGATAACAGAGACTGATATATTATATGTAATGATGAATTCGACTGAGTACATAACTGCAGTTAAGCAAATGACTCACTAGAAAAGAACGACCATTATGGGTCCCAATAATACCGGCATGTACCTAAACTTTATTTCTAGCATCAATTACAGCTCAGGTGCTCTAACACATAGAGTACAATAAAAGTGTTCAGATAAGTTAGCTACACAGTTTCATGGAATCGACTAAATCACAATTCACACGGTGCACGCCCACACACCCGTCACCTAGCATGCGCGTCACCTCAACATCCATAGAACAGCACGTAATTCGGGGTTTCATACCCTAAGCACCAAGTTTAGAAGTGTTGCTTACCTCGAATAAGCCAAATCCAATACCGAGCAAGCCAAGCAATGCTCCAAAAATGCCATCCCGTGCGTATTGACCTCCGAACGGCTCGAAACTAGCCAAAAGCAATTCCAAAATATCAAATCATGCCTAAGGAAACAATTCCAAATGATAAAGGTCGAATCTTTAATCAAAATCCTAAAGTCAACCAAAAAGTCAAACCCGGGCCAGCACCTCGGAACCCGACAAGACTTACAAAATCCGATAACCCACTCAATTATGAATCCAACCATACTAGTTTCACCCAAATCTGGGTCCAAATCGATGTTCAAAACTCAAAAATTCACTCTATAAAACTTTGGACAAAAACTCTCAATTTTCTCTTTAAAATTCACAATATAATTACCACAAACAAAGATGGATTCATGAAATATAACCAAACCGAGTAGAGAACATTTACCTCAATTCATATGGTGAAAATTGCCTCAAATATTGCCTAAATCCGAGATCCCCAACTCAAATATGACCAAATGAATAAAACATCGATATTAAATATTTTTGCCCAGTTGTTCTGCCTCGTTTCCTATGCTAAACGATCCCGAAACTCTCTTTTGATGCCTCCAATGGATTTCTTGTGAAATTTCAGTCAACTTGGGCTTTTGAATCACTCCACTTGATTTTATAATGGAGGAGATATGTTGGTTTCAATATAAAAATAGTGCAGATTTTTAAATACGAAACCAGCGGCAATTTCGTAATTAATTTGAAAAATCTGGCAACCCAATTCTCAGTAAAATGATCATAAATTCTTCATACGATGTTGAAACTTGATGATTTCAATTTTTATGGCTCCAAAATTACGATACGGATCTAATGCTTGAATCAAAAAAGAAATTGTAGCTTATTTGCTTAATATGGTACCATTTATGCTTGAAGAAACGACGTCGAAACATAAAAAATGAGCGCAACACAACTCAAACACATCCAAAACTCACACGACCCCCTCGGGACCCCGTCCGAATATTCCAACAAGTCAAATAATATAACACGGACCTATTTGAGGCCTCAAATCACGCATAACAATATCGAAACAACGAATCGCACTTC
Source organism: Nicotiana obtusifolia (assembly GCA_002018475.1). Classification (NCBI taxonomy): domain Eukaryota; kingdom Viridiplantae; phylum Streptophyta; class Magnoliopsida; order Solanales; family Solanaceae; genus Nicotiana; species Nicotiana obtusifolia. The sequence goes on along the minus strand of MCJB01018162.1, from coordinate 100,749 downwards.
AAATCAAACTTAATAAACTTTTGAACTTTCAACTTCAAAAACTTGCGTTCAAACATATCAAATCAACCGGGAACGAACTCAAATTTTGCACACAAGTCCCAAATGACATAATGAAGCAATTCCAATTCCCAGAACCACAATCTGAATCCGATATCCTCAAAGACAACTCTCGATCAAGCTTATGAACTTTCCAAACCTTCAAATTTTCAACTTTTGCCAATTAACGCTGAAACCTTCTAGAAATATCCAAATGCAAATACGGGCATACGCCCAAGTCCAAAATCACCATCGGAACCTAACGGAACCATTAAAACTTCGTTCCGAGGTCAAATACTAAAAAGTCAAACTCGGGCAACTCTTCCAATTCTAAAGCTTCAATCATGAATTTCATTCTTCCAGATCAATTCCGAATAACCTGAAAATCAAAATCAATGATTCACACAAGTCATAATACATCATACGATGCTGCTCAAGTCTTCAAATAACTGAACGGAATGTAAATGCTCAAAACGACCAGTCGGTTCGTTACAATATCCCCATAAATTTATTGGAAAATCAGTGAACCCCATCATAGATCTCACCATATCTAATAAGGTTCGATTTCTCCTTTCAGAAATACCATTATGTTGTGATGTTCCTGCATGTGTCCACTGTGAGAGAATTCCATTCTCTTTGAGATACATAGTAAAATCTTCACTAAGATATTCTGCACCACTATCAGACCTTAGTACTTTGATACTTTTGCCAGTCTGTTTCTCAACTTCACTACGGAATCTTTTGAACATTAAAAAGATTCAAATTTGTATTTCATAAGATACATAAATTCATATCTTGGCATATCATCAGTGAAGGTGATGAAGTAAGAATACCTCTAGCTTGAATCTTCATGGGCCCACAAATATATGTATGAATTAGTCCCCATAATTCAGAAGTTCTTTCTCCACTTCCCTTAAATGGAGATTTGGTCATTTTTTCTTCGAGACAAAATTCACAAGTTGGATATGATTCAAAATCATACTTGTCAAGGTACCCTTCCTTGTACAACTTGTTAATTCTTTTCTCTTCAATAGGACCAACCATACAATGCCAAAAGTATGTAGGATTTACTTGATCATCTCTTTTCCTCTTAAGGCTAGAAACATGCATAATCGAATTTGCATTCACATTAGGTAAGATATAAACATCATGTTAGAGATAGTCATTTACATACAAATCATTACCATATGAATAGAGCAAATATCATTGCCTATGTTAATGCGAAACCCACGCTTGTCCAACATTGAAGCTGAAATTATGTCCAAAACAAATTTAGGAACATAATAACAATCTTCCAACATAAGTACTTTACCCGAAAGCGTTATTAAAGAAATTAGTCCTACAGCCATGGCTATAACTTTTGCACCATTTTCAACTTGTAGATTAATTTCTCCTTTCTTTAGTCTCCTACTTATCTTGAATTCTTGCAACATATTGCAGATGTTATAACCACTACCGGTATCTAATACCCATAGTGAAGAATTAGTAGTAGCTAAAAAACCTCGAAAATAATTTTCATTAATGTCTCACCTTGTTTCTTGTCCTTTTGAGTTGCATACTCCTTGCAGTTTCTCTTCCAATGTCTTTTCTTCTTACAGTGAAAACATCCAACATCATATACGGACTGTAAGATCAAATGTTCAAAAAGCTCTTTACCAAGCTTGTACCCCAACTTCTCAAGTTCTTCGGTAAGATCAATCACATGATTGACATGGGGTCCAAGTGGAGAGTTTTCGATGTATAACTGTGTATTAACCATCTTTTTAAGATGTTCAATGATTGCAGTTAGATCTGTATTCTGATATTTCCTCTAGAGTTCAGAACTCATAGAAGCGAGAATGATGCGTTTAATAGCAACGCATTCTTCCAAGTGTTTCTGATAAACCTTGATGCCTGAACATCATTTTCTGGTGAGATTATCTTTGCAGGCTCATCGATCACATCATTGAGATTTCCATGCAGGAGAACAATTCTCAAAATTTCTATACCAGTCAGCAAAGGTACTAACTTGTTGGTCTCAAGTATTTCACGCAGTGATATAACATACATATTGAGAAATCTAAAATATAGAGAAAAAAAATGCAATAATAGAAGAACATATTTCTATGTATGATAAAGACATGGACTTTTACCTAAATGATATTTCCACTAATTATTTTAAACAATTTACCCTCATTATAGTCTAAGAAATCTTTATTTCTGTTAGTGGAGTAAAGGAATCCTTTAACAATATGTATGAGCCCCTTGAAAGTCAAGTCATTTCTCATATATATTTTAAAGGTAGGTATTCTTACCAATTGTATTCCCATACAATTTTCTTAAATAGCTCTATGTCAAATAGTCCCCTGGTAGTCAGGTCGATCGTATTGGCATAGTTGAGTTCAACCATCATGATAACAAAGAACTTATTAGATTTTATACTCCCCGGGTAGTCCAGGCGTCTAGTGTAAATTAAATAATTCTTTCAATATAGGCATCTAATGCAATAAATAGTTTTGACATATTCTCAAACTATAAGTCTCCTGGTTGTTAGGTCGCTCCTTATAAACAAGAAGTAAATAAAATTATTTATTTTGATGGATAGCTTTACAATAAAATATTTTATATTTTCTTATTTAAGAACTCAAATTTTAGTAGGAGAGAATTGCTATTAGAACAACTTTTAATAACATGATGATCAAATATTTTATAACACATGAATTTACTTCAAGTTGTGTACAAGCTTATAAATTAGTGTACATCACATGTAATAAATAACTCAAAATTATAAGAGGATTTACCATCGATCGTGAAAGACATATGTAATGAACAAGCACGTGACATAAAAACGAAACTCAACATTTTTCTAACATGTTTATCTTATATATCACATAAAAATAATTCACGCCAGAATATTATTTTTAATTAACATCTCATGAACTAATAACAATTAAAATAACAGTAGAATTCAATAACCTATTATATATTACCGTCGTATCTAATACAAAATTTCAAATTCAAGATTATGAACTATCTAAATTAGTTTAACTTATATGAATACATATTTTATTCACGTTAAAATAATATCAATCCATCTGCATTCAAACAATTTGACTATTGCACAAGAAATAAGTATTATGATTTGAACTCTTCAAATATAATCTTAAAATATTTCGTAAATTAATTGTAGACGCGAGAAACCTTGCTCTGATACCACTGAAAGATTGCATATAGGTGTTCGTAACACGCAGTGGAAGGCATTAACAATCCTAGAAAGATATTTTCATGTTTAAAATTTATTTACATGTCAATGATCGGATCTGAGACGTACCTGGTAAAGAGAGTCTAATTTGAAAATTCTTCGACAATGCGAAGATTCTATGCGTATCCACACCGAAATTGAACCTTGCCATCAACTCTTTGATTAATGAAACTCGCGAACAAATTGAAAGAAAAACTTGTGCTGAAATTTTTCTCATAAATCTCAGCCCAACAGTAGAAGAACAAGAAACGCAATTTTCTTGTCAATATATTTTTCTCTCTAGGCTTTGTATTGCACTTTCACTTTCACAAAATAATTTTCTTCTCAAGAATTAATGCGGTAAATTTTTTCCATCACCTTTTATATAGCATCACCTATAAATCCTTGTTCTATTTAATTGGTGTGATAATTTACTTAAGGTAAAAGTTTATTCCAAAAATAAACCTTGTATTATTTTTCCATAAAAATTCGAATCACATTCAAATGGGTTTTGCCGAAGAGTACTGTCACGTGATTGTTCCAACTCAAAGTTGGAATTTGTTGCTTTCATATTTATAAAATACTAATCCCATTCCAAATGGGATGAATTGCACGTGAATTAATCCAATTCCAAATTGGAATTACTAACAAGCCATTTATTTATTAATATTATATTCTATATACATCTCTTATATAAAATAAATATTAATTTTATATATATATATATATATATATATATATATATATATATATATATTTCAACCAAGAGATAATTTAATTTTTCATTACAAATAGAAAATTTTAATTTGTTCACAATATTAATTATATCCTCTGTGCTAGCAAAGAGTATAGTAATATTTTATTTGGACTAATGACTAAATTTATTTGGCTAATTAAATTCTTTAATTAATTATCAAATAATAAAGTAATTAATCCTTAGCAAAGATTAGAACACTCGTTAGTGTGCGACCCCATAGGTTCAATACTAGACTGGTTGTAAATTAATCAGATCAATATACTAATCAAGAGTGGCGTCTAGCAACACTCCTTAACGACATGATAGAATAAAGTATATAATTTACTGTCAAGAACCAATAGAAGAATAATGTAGTAATTCCCTCTATCCTTATAGCTTTGGACCACTCTAGGATATAGTTCAACTGTTAAATCCTAATAGGTGACCAACTATGTGTTCATGTCAAATATATTCGACCATTGAATGACCTAAGAAACTCTTTTCTTCTTTCATTCAATTGCCTTGACCAAGGTCTTAATTTGGTCGTTTATAATTTATGACAACATGGAGCTTAAACTCATTACCAAGAGTTGACAGATTCCTTCTTGATCAATCACTAATTCTACAAGTATTTAATCGTACCCAATATCCTTTCAACTATCACCTAGGCCCGTAGGTGTCTAGTATCAAAGTATAATAAATAACTTGTCAATTACTATGAAGATCTCAGGTCAAAGGAAATTCTTACATCACATTCTTCAAGAGAATATGCTATTGACAGTTTATGGTAATTCTAACCATTAGAAATTATTCAATGAGCCAATTCAATGATCATAACTCTATAAGCATCATCTCTCTATGTGATATAGTTAATGAGATCAACTAATCTTTATCCCATAAAGACGATCACAAAAATATTGATCTAACCGGATTATTAATGTCCAAAGTAATAATCCTACGATCAAGAACAAATTTAGATGAATTGTAAGAGACTTTATTCTCATTATCACGATCTCCATCACGATGACAAGTCTCAAAATTTAATCAAGGACCTTATTAAATTAATCAAATAATTAATAATAATTATGATAAAAAGGATATCAAATGCCATATATATTTTATATTAAATAACGTTTTACAAAAATATGTACAAATCATCAAATATGAGATTGGATCTAGGGCATATCTACTATATCCCTAACACTCTCCTCCCTAAATACCCAACATTTTCGATCTACAACTACATTATGTAAACACTGGCCATATATATATATACACACGCTTTTTAGCTTTTGAACTGTCTTTGAAACTTCTCTCCCCATATGGAAGGATTTTGGACCTATTCCTTTGATCTTTCCTTGAAACTTCCATTTTCTCCAGAAATTACTACATCCAAAAGGGTACCTGTCACCCTCTGCATAACACTTACGTATTTGGTTTTTGTATCTCAGCACGCAATACTACAAGGAGAATCATTTTCCTAACTTTATTCGTATATCGTTCTAGATCACTTCGCCTTAGCATTTTTGTCAACTAGTGTACTCTATCATTTTCTTTTTCTTTCTCAAATGACCTAAAATCGTGTCACATGATTTCTAGTAAATGCATGTCTATGCCATGCCAAAATTATTACAGGCAAATGTGCAGAACGTCAACTCAAGCCACAAAAAAATATTTATGAGATGGATAGATGGAAATTTATTTTGATAATTTAATTAGCTAATATGTTCAACCAAAAAGGTGATTCTTCTCTTATGTGAGAATTCTACACCTTTGTTGACTTTTACGTTATGAGAATACATTCAAATATACAATGTTACACATAGTTTCGGGGAGCAAAATAAGGTGGCAGACCTATATTCGAAGAAAGGAGCTCCTCCTATTTTTGTCACTTATGCTTTTATGATAGATAAATTAGGAACTACTTTTCTTGGAATTATTTCGACATGTAATAGTAATCTAGGTTATGACTCTACCTCACGCGAATTATTGGTAAGTCGTGACTCTGGATCTTGTTATGATGCATATTAGTATTTAAAAGTAGTATCTTTTATTATCGAAAAAAGGAGTCAAGAAAAATTGTTTTAACATTCGACAAGTGAGAGGTTGATTATTCAATTATATCACAAGGAGTAACTTAATCAGAAATTTTTATTCCCATATGTTGCTTTCTATACGATTTGTCGAATACAGAAAAGCAAAATTTCTTATTGTATTGCTCTAAATGTGGCTTTACATATAAACAGACATCCATGGAATCTTAAACTGCAACAGTAGCTAAGCCTAATTTTCTTGCACATCTGTCAATGCTAGCTTTTTTTGTTTCTTTGACTTCTCATAAATTCTATTTGGATCAGGTACATGAGTTTGCATTATTTGTTTTGGTTGGGGTGTTTACCCTCAAAATCGGATAACAATTAAATTTATAAGTGGTTTTAAGAATACGTGAATTAACGTGACACAAAATGGTAAAATCAGATTGCAATTGAAATAAATAATAATAAAGTAAATGCAAATCACACGAATTGAACAGTTGCAGCCTTGGAAGGTTGGCCACTTCGAGCCGAACGTACTTTAATCGATATCAAGATAGAAGGATAAGAACTTTAGAGAATAATAATGTATTGCTTTGGGATACGTGTTACAATGTGTTTAATGAATTATCAGACCCCCTTTTTATATAGTAGAGGAGTCCTACTTTAGGTACAATTCTATAGAATGTAAAAAAATCTCTTGATTTGTTGATTGCCGGTTCCTTATTGATACGTGCCGAGATTCCCGCCGTAATATCCGGCCGGTCATGGATATTTCAGTCTTCTGTTGGTTATGCTAACAATGTTTCTTCGAGCTCGATCGGGGCTAAGGTCGACTCCGTGATTACGGACTGAATGTTCTCGAAGGCATGCGTTCTGACCCCGAGTTCTAGCTCGGTGGGACTCGGGGTCGATCTTCAGTCATTGGTTGTCATGTTCTGAGCCTAACCTGCAATGTCGTAATCGAACTCGATTCCGGCCGTATACAGAAGTCCCCTCGTTTTTCGGAGAGTAGATGACGAGAAACGACATGATCGTTCGATTCATTCTACGACACCACACGACAGAAATGACAAAACAGTCGAAACGCCTCGTCAATCAAGTCTTAATTAAATGCTTGTCAGTTGCTGGTCGGCCACTCCTAGATGTGAACTGTCGCTGGAAAACTATAAATACCCCCTCATCTGTTCGTTCAGACTTTACATTCAAACCTTCTGCCCTCGTTCCTAAGAAATTTCAATACTTCCAAGCACTTATATTCTGGTTACTTTGAGATCTTTTATAAGAACTCTCATTCCTCTTTTTCTCAAACCACCGAGTATACTCTTTTAACTTCCTCTTTTTTTCTTATTTCCTCTCTATAAAGAAATGAAGAGAACTTCCAAAATCGTTCCCCAAAAAGAAATTCCTTCTATCTCAAGGCCGGCTACCGAAGGGATCGCTTCACGTACTGCTGTCGAGGAACCAGCACAGGAACCTCCTCTAAAAATGTTCATCCCGAGGGGGTGCCCGGTCAATGCTAATTTTAAAGTCGAAAAGCCCTCCTTCTTACCAGGCCGGTGTGAGGAGGTCTCGAAGTACATCTGCTCGATCACCGAGGATATTCTCTCTGAAGTCAAGAAGGATTGTAACTGGGTTGACAAACATGTGGTGGTTCCCGAACCTGACGAAGCCATCACCACCCACGTCGAGGGATTTTTAATTGTTTACACTTATCCCTTCACGTTGGGCCCCTTGGACCCAGTTATCATCAACTTTTGCAAAAGATATGAGATAACCCTTGGTCAAATTCACCCTTCTTTTTGGAGGATTGTAATCCTCCTCCGTTTCTTTGTAAGCAAGATCGAAGGGTGCCCTTTTGCTACCGACCACCTCATACGCTTGTACAATCCCCGTCTCTACCGGGGGGCTAATCAAGCTTTCCCGTCGGGCCAGTAAAGCCCTGTTCTCGAATATCAACGAGGATAGGGATCGAGGTTTGCTAGACCGTCTCGTCCGAGTGAGGACCTCAGACTTGATCCCGGTCGAGTACATGTCGTTCCCTGAGAAGTGGAACATGTCACGTAAGTATAATTTTGCTTCCAAAATTATAATTTATTGCCTTTTTTCCTTCCTTCTTGCCGGTGTTCTACGGTGGTGCAGCTGTTGCACAGGTCCCGAATGCAGTTCCTCGACTCAAGGAGTGGGTCGAGGGCATCGTATCACAAAGTCCCTATTCCAACCGCTCGTGACGCGATCTTTTAAAGGGCGATGGGAGGCCCGTTCAAGGGTAATATTTGGTTTACCTTATGCATCAAGGGTAAATATTTGGTTACCTTATGCATCATTAAATTCTCACTTGCTTTATTTCCTTTTGAAGGTTTATCCAAGGATGTCCAAATAAGGCCCCCATCTGGTAGCGATGATGTCCCCACCGAGTTCCCTGCTCTGAGACAGGGTGAAGAGAAGAAAATAAAAATGGCCCCGAGTTCTCCGAGCTCGGAGAAGAAAAAGCAAAAGAGAAGGCTGGTGCGTAAATCCAAAGAAAGCACCAGCGCTCGAGCACCACCTTTGGGTTCTCTCTATCGGCTGAAGAATGAATCCGAAGAAGAACAAGAGAAAGAAGCCTTCAATTTGGTGGCCCGACTCGAAGGGCAAGGGTCCTCCGAACCAGAGGGAGACGATGTCGATCTTCATCGAGCTAGGGAGGTCGAGGAGGAAGCCGAGACTGAAGCTTCCAGGGACGTGGGCAGTGCGCCGAAGGAAGCACTCGGTGTGATAGATATCATTGAGTCATCTTCGTTCGATGAGTCCATGTACAATAAGGCTCAGACGGTGAAAGAACGTCCTAACGAGGGGGTCCTCAGAGCAGACTACCCCTTCCGCGGCGTTTTTGATGGAGTGGACTCCACGGCCACGGAGGGCGTCACCGGGTTGGGTGATTTAGAGATATCGAGGAAGATCCCATCTTCAGGAGCAAGCGGATCTTCCTCGAGCCCCAAACTGGTCGATCGATTCCCTGCCCCGAGTGTGGATCCTGGCCGGAAGTGATTCATCACTATCTCCCTTTCGGAGGATGCCCGTGTGCTCTCTGTCCCCGTAAAGGTGGCTAGTTATCTTCGGTGTCTGGTGACCGAGAATGATCAGGCCAAGATGAACGAGCTAGATGCACCTTGTCTGTTCAACGAAGTACAACAGGCGTTAATCGGGTAACTTTAGATATTCCTCAATGGTTTTCAATTTGTACTTAGGCTATTTTGCAGACAACTCTAACATTTTCTCTTTGTGCTTGTAGGCCTCGATGCTTCACCATGAGACTTTTTTTCGATACTGGGATGAGCTGAAACAACTTGATACCGAGGTCCGAGGGCTCACTGAGAAGAAAGATTCCTACAAACTTCTCAGTAAGCAGCGTGAGGGGGAGACTAAGAGCCTCCGAGCTGAGCTCGAGGTGGCTCGGAAGGAGCATGTCGATCTGGTTGAGCAGGTAAAATAATTTGAGGTTAGTGACAACAAGCTAGGCTCGGTGACTAATGATCATAATCCGCAGGTTCAATAGAAAATCGACCAGATTTCCCAACTTCTAGTTGAGATGGACACTGTCAAGGCCGAGACCGACGAGTGAAAGGGCAGGATAGATTGTCTGGCCTCAAAAAAAGAGGTTGCTCGGGTGCAACTAACTTCGGCCGAGGTCCAACTTTGAGCAGCAAAGGAAAAGGCCGAGGTGCAGGCCAAAAAAGTTGAAGAGCTCCAGTCTCGGCTAAGTTCGGCTACCTCTGATAAAAAAATTATGGCCAAGGAACTTGAAATGGCCAAGTCAGCGGCCGTAGTGTTTAAATCCAACGCCGACGAGATGGTGACCCAATATAAGGCCGATGCCGAGGTGGCCCAGGACCGCTTGAAATACATTATTGAATATGAGAAGCGACAGTCAGGAAGAGAGGCCCTCGAGGAGATTCATGCTCGGGGTTTCGATCAATCGGCCGAGATCGAAACTACTAAGGTGCTCGAGGACGAGGCCAAGAAGCTGGCCTACCCCGAAGAAGAAGAAGAAGAAGAAGAAGAAGAAGAAGAAGAAGAAGAAGAAGAAGAAGAAGAAGAAGAAGAAGAAGAAGACTCCGAGGGTTCCGATGGATACGGGGGTGGAGAAGACAATGCTATTTAGACGCCTTCGTAGAAATTTTTTGCTTTTTTTTTTTTTTTTTGTACCTGTGTACTTTTGTATTTTTTGTTAAGGCCATTTGGCCTTTTTAAAGATGGTATATAATATACAAGGCTTGTTTTTCCCTTTGGTAGTTTAAGAATTTTGTTTTCCTTTACTTTATTCTTTATGTTTGCAAAGATAGAAATGCCTTAGCACTAAATAGTTAAGTCATATTCGGATGTTCGAACAGGCCTTGCCTTAGATATTATTTTGTTTAAGGCATCGTGGGGGTTCGGTATGACCAGAAACTTTTTTCCCAAAGTACTTATGATTTTTTAGATTATAGTTTGTCGAAGGTAACCTTTAGAATCAGTTTTGAAATTTTAAAGGCCTTATTTTTTGTTACGGGTCTCGGACGTCTCCGAACCATTTTAATATGGCCGTAGTCTTTAGTTTAGGTGTTTCCCAGTGGGATTGTTACCCCAAGTTATCCGGGCTTGCCTAAGATAACAGCCCCCAAATGGGGATGGCCGTAGCCTCTAAGGTTCGGGCGTTGCCTAATAGGTCGTGTGCCCTTGGGCTTCGATAGCCCGTGCCATCCGAATTTGCTTTTGGATGGCAGCCCCCAATTGGGAGTGATCGTTTGAACCCGGATAAAGGCGACCCTTGGGCTCGATACCTTTAGGGGATTGTCTATAGGAAATTCCTTAAAAGGAAAAGAAAAAAAGAGAAATTCTTAAGGGACAAGATATTTATCTTCTTTTTATTCTTGTGCGTAATAGTTACATATGTGTACAAGTTTTGTGCCAAGGCTCGAGCAGTCTATGTGTGCACGGTTCATTTGACCGTTTGGCCTTTACATTAAATCCTATCGATCAAACCGAGACCATTTAATCATAAAGTTTCTTTGCTTGTTGAAGTAGTTATCCGAGGGTAATGCCCCCCAGTGTTCGGGGCCGATTATAGAGAGGCCTCGAATACTATTGTTGTGATCTTCGATACCGGTTCGTAACTAGCCTTCGATTCTAAGTTAGCACGATTTACTGTTGCCTCGTTAAAAACCTCGCCGAAAAACCCATTTAGGACAAAACCGATTCAAGGGAAAACGAGTGCAACGCATGCTTTCAGGCCTAAAAATTGTATCGTTCCTTGTTTGTCACCTGCAAATGTTAGTTCAAAAAATAAAAGAAATGAATGTGGTCGTACCTTAACAGTAGTATTGCTTCAAGTGAGCTATGTTCCAGTTGTTCCGTAGTTGCTCATCGTTCATTATTCCGAGTTTGTACGATCCCTTACCGTTGATCTCAATAATTTGATAAGGTCCTTCCCAGTTCGGCCCCAGTTTCCCTTCATTTGCGTTTTGGGTGTTTAGTGTAACCTTCCTTAATACCAAATCCCCGATATTGAAGTGTCGAAGGAGCCCTTCGATTGTAATATCTCTCGATTTGCTGCTTTTGGGCGGCCATCCGGACAAGGGCTGCTTCGCGCCTTTCATCTAATAGATCTAGACTCGTGTTCATACCCTCATCGTTTGATCCCTTGGTTGCATATCAGAACCTGAGACTGGGTTCTCCGACTTTGACGGGTATTAGAGCTTTGGCTCCATAAACCAGTGAGAACAGGGTGGCCCCGGTGCTGGACTTCGAGGTCGTACGGTATGCCCATAAGATTTTGGGCAAGATTTCCTTCCATTTTTCTTTAGTGTCGGTCAACCTCTTCTTGAGGTTTTGGAGTATGCTTTGTTGGTCGATTCAGCTTGTCCGTTTCCACTAGGGTGGTAGGGTGTTGATAGGATCCTTTTGATCTTATGATCTTCGAGAAATTTGCTAACTTTGCTGCCGATGAATTATTTCCCAAATGAAATCGATGACTTCTTTCTCCCTGACCTTTTCGTATGCCTGGGCTTCCACCCACTTAGAAAAATAGCCAATCATAAATAATATAAATTGAGGCTTACCAGGTGTAAACGGAAAGGGGCCAACGATATCCATCCCCCACTTCATGAACGACAATGGTGACAAGACCGAATGCAGCATCTCCTCGGGCTGATGAATCATCGGAGTGTGTCTTTGGCATTCATCACATTTTAGTATGAACTCCTTCGCGTACTTTTCCATATTGATCTAGTGATAGCCGGCTCTGATCACTTTTCGAACCAATGATTCGGCGCCTAAATGATTTACACAGGTACTTTCATGGATTTTCATCAAAACATACTGTGTATCCCCTGGTCCTAGACATATCGCAAGTGGGCCATCGAATGCTCTTCTAAACAGGGTTCCATCTTCGGACAGGCTAAACTGGGCTGCCTTTATACGTAGGGCCCTCGATTCTTTTATATCCGAGGGCAGTTTTCCGGTCTTCAGATATTCGATATATTTATTTCTTTAGTCCCAAGTTAGGCTCGTTGAGTTAATCTCAGTATGGCCTTCCTCCACTACCGATCTCATAAGTCGTATAACTGCCCCCGAGTTGAACTCGTCATCCTCGACCGACGACCCTAAGTTAGCAAGGGCATCAGCCTCGCTGTTTTGATCTCGAGGTACATGTTGCAAAGTTCATTCTTTGAATCGCTATAACGTTACCTGTAACTTATCCAGGTACCTTTGCAATCGTTCTTCTCTGACCTCGAACGTCCCATTAACTTGGTTCACCACAAAGAGAGAGTCGCACTTAGCTTCGATCAACTCTGCCCCCAAGCTTTTGGCTAATTCGAGACTTGCAATCATGGCCTCATATTCGGCCTCGTTGTTAGTCATTTTCACAGTCCTAATTGATTGTCTAACTATGTTACCTGTTAGTGGCTTCAATACGATGCCATGTCCGAACCCCTTTACGTTCGAGGCGCCGTCCGTAAAGAGGGTCCAGATTCCCGAGGAGGTTCCTAAGTTGATTAATAACTCTCTTTTGACCTCGGGTATTAGGGCCGGCGTAAAGTCGGCCACAAAGTCTGCCAAAATTTGAGACTTAATGGCGGTCCGGGGTCGATATTCAATATCGTACCCACTTATTTCCACGGCCCATTAGGCCAACCGAACCGAGATCTCAGAATTATGCATAACATTCCTCAACGGGTAAGTAACACAACACATATGGGGTGACACTGGAAGTATGATTTTAGCTTTCTAGAGGCGCTTAGCAAAGCGAGCCCCAGCTTTTCTAGGTGAGGATACCTAGTTTCGGCCTGACCTAGGGTCCTGCTAACATAGTAAATCGGAAATCGCATACCTTGCTCTTCCCCAACCAGGACTCCACTTACCGCTATCTCCGATACTGCCAAGTAAAAGTATAGTTGTTCGTCTGTCTTCGACGTGTGAAGCAGTGGTGGACTCGATAGATACCGCTTGAGTTCCTCCAAAGACCGCTGGCACTCTAAGGTCCATGAGAAATTATTCTTCTTCTTCAAAAGTGTAAAGAACCGGTGACTTTTGTTGGACGACCTCAAGATGAGTCGCCCCAGGGCGGCTATGCGCCCGGTTACTCTTTGCACGTCCTTCACGTTGTCCATGACCGTGATATCTTTGATGGCTTTAATCTTGTCGGGGTTGATCTCGATTCCCTGGTTAGATACCATGAATCTTAGGAATTTACCTGACCCAACTCCAAACGCACATTTCTTCGGGTTCAGCTTCATATTGTATTTCTTGAATATGCCAAAGATTTCCTGCAAATGTTTTAAATGGTCCTCTACTCGTAGGGACTTAACCAACATGTCGTTAATGTAAACCTCCATTGGTTTTCCTATTTGTTCCTCGAACATCCGGTTTACTAGGCGTTGGTAAGTGGCACTGGCATTTTTTTAACCCGAATGGCATCACGTTATACCAGTATGTGCCGTATTTAGTGATGAAGGAGGTTTTTTCCTGATCACTCGAGTTCATCCGTATTTGGTTGTACCCAGAGAAGACATCGATAAAACTGAGGATCTCGTGGCCAACCGTGGCGTCGATTATGCAATCGATGTTGGGTAAAGGGAAATAGTCCTTGGGACATGCCTCATTCAATTCCTTATAGTCTACACACATTCTTAATTTGTTCCCTTTTTTAGGGACTACTACTACATTTGCTAACCAATACGAGTATTTAACCTCCCGAATGGACCCTATTTTAAGGAGTTTAGATAGCTTGTCCTTGATGAAAGTATGTTTGACCTCGGACTGGGGTCTCCTCTTCTGCTTGACCGGATAGAACTTCAGGTCCAGGCTTAGTTTGTGAGTGGTTATCTCCGGCTAGATCCCTGTCATATCAAGGTGGGACCAAGTGAAACAATCTTCATTAGCTTTAAGAAATTGAATGAGTTTTTTCCTGAGCTCGAGGCTTAACCTCGTGCCCAGGTATACCTTTCGATCGGGTAGGTTTTCACTCAATACGACTTGTTCTAATTTCTCGACCGTTGATTTTGTAGCGTCAGAGTCATCGAGGGCTATAAAAGATCTGAAGACCTCATAGTCATCGTCTTAGTCTACCCCTCGGTTCTCCGATTCCATCGAGGCTGGTATCAGTGATTGCTATTTGGCCCCGTCTTTGACCATCTAGTTCAGATCCTCTGATGTTGGGATTATGGATGTTGGGATCACTTCATTGACCACGAACATTTTCTTGGCGGCCAGTTGTTCCCCACAAATTGTTTTGACTCCGCTGGGTGTTGGGAATTTCAGCACCTGGTGCAGTGTCGAAGGCACTGCTCTCATGTCGTGGATCCAAGACCTCCAAACAATGCGTTGTACCTCATGTCTCCTTTGATCACATAAACTTAGCTTCTTGTATGGTCCCGGCGGTGTTTACCGGTAATGTTACTCACCCTTAGTGATTTCACATGCCGTGTTGAATCCGTTTAGAACTCGGACAGCCGGTACAATTTGATCTTGCAGACCGAGCTGCTTCACGACCCTCGATCGGATGATGTTGGCCGAGCTACCTAGATCAATTAACACACATTTAACTCGAATTTTATATACGAGTACAGATATTATCAGTGCATCATTGTGGGGCTGCACGATCCCTTCTGTGTCCTCATCGTTGAAAGACAAGGTTCCTTCCGGTATGTAATCTTGAGTTCGTCTCTCCCTCGTGATGGACACTTTGGTGCGATTTAACATCGGCCCCTGAGGGACATCGACCCCACCAATGATCATGTTAATGAAGTGTTGAGGTTCTTCTTGTTCGGTCTATTTTTTAGAATCCCTATTCCTAAAATGATTCTTGGCTCGGTCACTCAGGAATTCTCGAAGATGCTCGCTGTTGAATAGTCAGGCTACTTCCTCTCTTAACTGTCGGCAATCCTCCGTTCTGTGGCAGTGAGTGCCGTGATATTTACATATCTGGTTAGGATCCCTTTAGGTTGGAACAGATTGTAGAGGTCGAGGCCATTTGGTATCTTTGATGCGTCCGATAGCTGATACAATAGCGGCAGTATCGACATTAAAGTTGTATTCCGATAACCTCGGTGCTTCTTTAGGCCCGATGGGCCTGTCGAAGCTGTTTTTGCTCTTGAGTCCCCGGTTTCTCTGACATCGATCACTTCTCTTTTCGTTTCTCATAGAGTCCGCTCGGACCCACTACTTCTTCGGTCCCTTTTATACGGTTGATACTGATCCCTGTTTAATCTCAGTTCACGATCCATATCTCTCTTGACTCTATCGATGATTCTGACGGGATAAACATACCTTGAAGGGGCCCCAAGTTGATCATCTTCAACTCTGATCTTTGATTGATACCGATTATGCACATCGGCCCAAGTAACAACGAGATATTCTATTAGGTTTTGTTTCAACTGTTGTGAAGCCATCAAGCTCCGAACATTAAGCCCTTGGGTGAAAGCCTAAATGGACCAATCGTCAGCGACCGGTGGCGCTCCATTCGTTCCATTTAGAACCGGGACACGAACTCTCTGAGCATCTCGTTATCCTTCTGTTTTACTTTGAAAAGGTCTGATTTCCTGGTCTCGGCCTTGATGGCCCTAGCGTGTGCTTTCACGAAAGAATCCGCAAGCATAGCAAATGAATCAATAGAATTAGGAGGTAAGTTGTGATACCATATCATAGCCCCTTTTGACAGGGTCTCTCCGAACTTCTTCAACAGGACGGACTCGATCTCATCATCCTCCAAGTCGTTCCCTTTGATGGAACATGTGTAAGAGGTAACATGCTCATTTGGGTCGGTTGTTCCGTTATACTTAGCAATCTCAGGCATGCGGAATTTCTTAGAGATCGGCTTCGGATCCGCGCTCGGAGGAAAAGGTTTCTGCATGAACTTTTTGGAATCCATGCCTTTCAATATTGGTGGTGCTCCTGGATTTAGTCTACCCTGGAATTGTAGGTTTCCATCTTTCGTCATTAACTTCGATTTTCTTCTCCCCTCATTTTATCCGTTTCGTCAGCTCTTCGAGCATCTTTATGATCTCGGGGTTAGCCCCCGATTCATTTTCATTTGACCTTTCTGCAACTGGTTCATCTTTACGGGTTACTTCCCGGGGTGGATCGGGTTCAACCCTGCTCGGTGCACGGCTTTGATTCTGTAACTGCACTATTTCCGCCTGTTGAGCTAGCAGAATTTCGAAGATCACCCGTAAACTAATCCCGTCTCCTCCAATGTTTTGTGTGTTTTGGATTGGTGCAGAATCGAGCTCAATTACGACATGGCAGGTTAGGCTTAGAACATGACAATCAAAGACTGAAGATCGACCCCGAGTCCCACCGAGCTAGAACTCGGGGTCAGAATGCTGCCTTCGAGAATATTGAATCCGTAATCCCGGCTTCGACCTTAGCCCCGATCGAGCTCGAAGAAACATTGTTAGCATAACCAATAGAAGACTGAAATATCCGTGACCGATCGGATATTACGACGAAAATCTCGGCACGTATCAATAAGGAACCGGCAATCAGTAAATTAAGATATTTGTAGGACTACTCTACTATATAAAAGGGGGGTCTGATAATTCATTAAACACATTATAACACGCATTCCAAAGAAATATATTATTATTGTCTAAAAGTTCTTATCCTTCTATCTTGATATCGATCAAAATAAGTTCGGCTCGAAGGTAGCCAACCTTCCAAGGCTGAAACTGTTTAATTCATGTGGTTTGCATTTACTTTATCATTATTTATTTCAATTGCAATCTGATTTATCATTTTGTGTCAAGTTAATCCGTGTATCCTTAAAATCACTTACAAATTCAATTGTTATCCGATTTTGAGGGTAAACAGTTTGGTGCCTACCGTGGGGCTAAGGATAATAGTGTTTATTTGATACAAATCTCCATAAAATCACTGCTTTACATTTGTTCTTTGAAGTGTCTCTAATTCGGTTAAAACTCAAAATGTTAAACTCTCAATCAACACCCCTAGATGTTGACAACGAGTCAGGTCGTCATGGTGAAAATAACAACATAGCGCCCAGTGACGAGATACTGCCCATTGATCCCATCGGAATTCCGGGATCATAGCCCCAAGTGACGCTAATTCGCGTGTGGTTATCGACGCAAACCTACCTGCTGACCCCGAGAATAGCGTCCGTAGTTTAGAGTAAACAGGGGGTTTAGAGTAAAACTAGACTAAACTACTACACTAACTATCAAAACTAACCAAACTCATCTTCTGACTTTAAGAATTGATCTGCCAAACTCGCTAGCAGATACAACAATAATAACATATCCAATATATTTCTAAGGGCGGATGGATATTCAACAAAGCGGTGTCACGCGACATCGCTTCGTCGAAATTTTTTTTTAAATATGTGTATTAATACTGTGAGAAAACGAATAAGTTGAAAACAATGACACCACTTGACACATATTGTCTCCTGGTGCGTTGGCTAAAAATTGTGATAAAATAGAATTGAACGGAGGGCCTCTTCTAACTTAAGACTCAACAATACCAATAGGCTAAAACTATTTCTTGTCTAAAAGTATTAAAATTAAAGTTAGTAATTCTCGTTCTTCTATATATTTTCGATACCGCTTACAAAAATTCTTGAATACGCCCCTATGGAGAATAGTATGTACGCAGACCTTACCCCACCTTGTGGAGATAGAAATAGATTGTTTTCGCTAGACCCTCGGCTAAAGAAACTCGCTAGCAGATACAAATCCAAACTTTAAATTTGACGGGTATATAATATATATATATTAATTTTACCATTGAATTTATTGTACTTTTATAATTATAAATTCAAAACTTAGTTTTTTTTAAGTTATAAAATTTTCTACAGATACATTTGTGCTCCGCGTGAATAATATTGAATTTAATTGAATCCACCAGCTCGCTAGGATTGTTGGACAAGATCGTCTGTCCAAAAAAAGAAAAGAGTAGCTTTCAACTTGTTTCAATCAAAATATACAAATCGATCAGGGCAATTATCATGACTATTTACTGCCAGTTACTGCACTTCACAAATTAATTCATGGACTAACACTATATTGGCTTCACATGGAGATATAGATGGTCCCCCAGCTATATGTGCGCAAATAAATATTTCGGGTCCTACTAATTTAATTCTGTGCCATAGTTTCACCAAATACGAAATTTAAAAAATATAAGTGACTTTAAAAACTTGCAATGTTAACTAAACCTGCAATAAAATACGAAAAGTACTCTTAAACTTATTTGGTATTTAGTCAAGAGTCTTGATTTTAACGACATACGTTTGTGCCTTCTAGCATTTTTCCGCATGTTGCTGGAGATATTGCTGGGGTTTAGTTCTCTCAGTTGATTTTGAACTACTTTTCATTAATTTTTTTATTTCTTATTTTGCTTTATTTCTCTTTCGAAAAAAGAAAAAAAAACATACAAAAGTATAAAAATTTAACAATCTTTTTAACGGATTAAAAGGAAAGTGAAGATATATAAAATGAGTTGGAGGAAGTGCAGTAGTAGTAGGTTATATGAGATGACCTGTAATGTTAGTACCTAATTAATAGTAGTCCTGTAATATTTTAGTATTATTAATAAAAATTTCCCTTTAACCAAAAGATATATAAATATCAGATCACAATCACATTCCAACCGAATCTGCAGATGAATAACTCAGATGTGGAGAACCCCCTAATTATATTTCTCTTTTATGTTAATTAAGCGTTAATTACATGTGTTTCTGTCAGTGTCCCCAAAAATAGCGGAATCTTTTCTTATTTTATGAGCTAATCCCGGTTTTCCCTTTGTTCATGGTGGTTTTATGGTAATTATGACTTCATTATTGATGAATGATTCCAATTATCAAATTTGCTGACTGTATTTTCCTTTTTAATGTAAGAGAAATTCTGGCGTTGGTATTAATTAGTTTTTGGTTATTTTTCTAATAAATTGTGCATGTTAACGTTTCTTTTGTCTAAATGTATGAAGTGACAAAACTAGTTCTAGCATTGGATCTGTTTTTGTAAGTGGGATTAAATTTTTATGTCAAATATTCCCTTATCAAAATATGTAAAGTATTCATTTATCACACTTTATATCAAGAGCATAATATGAAGAGAGCTGGACTGGCTTTGATGAAATGATGTTACTTGACTGATTAAAATATACACACATTTCTTTTAAAACAAATATATTAATAAGAAGAGTGACTTGATTATTTAGCTTTATTTATTCTTTAATCTTTCAGCACATTAATGTCTCCATAAATGTTGTTTACTTCTTTAATGCGAAGAGTAAAATCGAAGAAATGCATTATTAATGTTTTTCGTTATTTTGTAAAAGGATAAGTAAGTATATTAGAGTAACTATTTTTGACAAATATAATGAATAAATGAAGCGGAGGAAGTAAAGTTCTTTTCCTATATAGATATAGGATTATTATTCTTATTGCATCTCTTGAAGGGCATCTTTTTTTTCTTATATATTCCAAACTATGTCTCTGATGGCATAATATTTTTTTCTTTGGACCGACCCACTACTGATTGAAATGTTGATTTTTTATAAAGAAATGCGCCAAACAGAAACTTACCACGTTGCCTCCATGTTTCGCTCATTACATAATTATCACTAACTAACTCTCTTTTTCTTCAATAAATTAAGCAATAAATGTGTACATTGCCTATATAAAAAAAAGGGGGGGAGGAAATGGAATGCCAATTGTCAAACAAAGCATTGAATCCAGAACAAATCAATCTCTCTCGCTCTCTCTTCTTAATTCTTGATAGTTAAGACACATCAACTACTGTTACCTCGCAACACAATATTCATAAAATTTAGACACTACCCTTCCACCTTTTGCATGAGCCAATGACTTACTCCATATAACCTTCCTTAATCTTTTTTCAAAAAGTTTCCTTTTATTTATATATTGAAAATAAAACGAAACAGTTATCCAATCTTTTTGAAAAAACTTAAATTGAATCAAACACTCTATTTCAGTTTAATCGGAATATAATTCACACCTCTAATTGAAAAAGAAGCCATCAGCTTCTGTCAATCCAGGATGAAATCAACTATTCATCGATTTAACACTTTCCAATTATTGACTATGCGTAATAATTAATAGCTTCTTTTGGAAATACTCTTCCATATTTAAGATGTAAAAGCGAAATTATAAGTCGCTTGAAAGAAAGAACAACTAGTAAATTATTTACTTGTAATCACTAGATCAGAATTTTGCAAGTTGTTTTAGCCGAAGAATCATATTTGAGAGATTAAGCTCATATGTAACAGGATTTTCACTCACTTTTTGGTATAATAATATACTCCATCTATTTAAGAATGAATGAACATAATTTTTTTTTTAGTCCGTTTAAAAAAGAATGATCCTCTTTAAAATTAAAACAATGTAATTTTAAACTTATCATTTTATTCTTAATATATGATTTATAGCTACACAAGTATCAATAAATTATTTTAGACCACAAGCTTCATAAATCTTCCATTCTTTTTTAATCCAATCAAATAGGTCCATTTTTTTTGAACGGAAAAGATATTATTTTTTTGTGGTAGTATAGGAATTGACTCTCATCTTTTCATAGTCTTTAGCACTAACATCTTAGTACTTCTTTCTTAACTGAAACAAAAATACTAGGTTATTTATTTTATCTGTCAAATTTTATTAGACATAATTACTTATTAGTATTTCTACTATCGAAAAAATAGCAAATATTTCATAAAATTAATTAAAATACGTGCAAATTAACTTGAACACCATAATTATAAAATAAAAATGAAGAAAAGGCTAACCTGAATATCATTTTATGGGGAAAAAAAAGTAAAAGGAAAGACAAAAAACAAGATTATTTGGCAGCTAATTTCTAAAAAAATAAAAATAAAAATAAAAAGTAAAAAGAAGAAGATAAAAAGCCCGTAAATAGAAGCCAGGTGTCCATTTATGAAAGTACAGAGTACGGAAGAAACGTCCAAATAAATAGGGGTATTACAGTATGTACACATGCTTTCAGGGGTAAAACCGTCAATTGGCGAAAGAAAGAGGAGCTTTGCAAGATCATGTGAAATAGCTTTTACTCTGTATGGGAAACCAACGGTGGAGGTTTGGTTGGTTGGTGGGGTCATACTTCTTTTACGTATAAATTGAGACAAATTGCAATTCTTTTCTGAAACTCTCATTTTTAAACCTTTCAGGATTCTGAGCATATATACTTCTTCTTCTTCTTCTTCTTCTTCTTTTTCCTTTTGGCTTCTATTTCATTAACTATAAAAACCAAAACACAAACCCACAAACAAAGAAACGTTAATTAGCTTTGTGGAGTGGAGAGACCTCTTTTACTGGTGAGTAGTTTTTCTCTTTCTACTTCTCTCTCTTTATATTTTTTTGTTCTGTTTGAATTGCTAAGCTGTTATTTGATTACGTTAATTTATAATTCACATATTCTTTGTGATTGCATTTTGTCATGGCTTTGAATTTTTTTTTTTGGAAGGTTTCTTAATTGTGATTAAAAACTTACCATATTCTTGTACTTGTGGTAAAAAAAGGAATCTTTTTTTGTTGGCAAGTTGTTTTTGGCGCTTGAATCTTAAATTATGTTCTGGGATTTCTCAAATTTGTCTAAAGTTTTAATTTTTGGATTTTTTTTTCCGAATCTGAAAAACCCCTTTAAACCTGTGATACCTAGCCCCA
>MCJB01018162.1:61907-78524 GCA_002018475.1 Nicotiana obtusifolia | reverse complement strand
CCCCCCCCAAACCCCCAAAAGCACATCATATGTGTAAACTTTTGGAATTGTTGCAGAGTTGTTGTAAGTTGGCTTTTGTTGCTTTGTCAACTACCTTCTACTATATAGCATTTTGGATTTGATAATAATTGGAGTTTTTTTTATACTTAATTTTGCAGAAAGGGAGCTTAACTGTTGGAACAGCTGACTACTACTTGCCAAAGATTGGAACTTTCTTGCTTTTTTGGACTGGAAGTTAGATAAAGCTCAAATCTTTTGGGTTTATTTTGTATCTGGCACAGTTTCTTGAACAAGAATAGCAGGACCTTCAAGGCCGAAAAGGGAATATTTTCAGACTTTTTTGGAGTGATTTGTTGGATGATCAGGAAATTGTTTTGTATTTGAGGGAAGCAGTTAATAAGGTAGAATAGACATGATGGATAGGGTGCCAAGATTGCTTATGGAGGTTCTAACAGAACCGCAACGAGGAGGAGAGTCTTTACTCGGGTCGATTAAGATTGCTGTTTTACCGATTGCAAAAGTTTTTACCATGTGCTTCTTGGGATTTCTTATGGCCTCCAAGTATGTTAATATTCTTCCCGCTAATGGACGGAAGCTCTTAAATGGGGTCAGTACTCTTTTTATGCTTGCATTATGTTAGGTCTTGTTTTAGAATTAGCTCAACCGAATGTTCAATCTTGAAATGGGAAATACAGTCAAACTTCTCTATAGTAGTCTAGTTTGTTCCGGATATTTTTTTTGCTGCTACAGTGAAGTGCTGTTATAGAAAACATATATTATAACATAACATGAAAAATTGGTTCCAAAGAAAACGTGGCCGTTATAGTGAAGTGTTGTTATATAGGATGGTTGTTATAGAGAAGTTTGAATGTAGCTCAATTGAGTCCTCAAATATCTTTCTGATAGATGTTATGAAGTTATTGACAATTTTATGTGAGATGAGATTTGTTTTGATTCCTACTGCAGTCCATAATCGTAATAAGTGGTAAGTTTTAGCTTTTTTGTATCTCTAATAGATAATATTACATGGTTTTGATGCAGTTGGTGTTTTCACTTTTACTGCCCTGCTTGATATTCTCTCAACTTGGACAAGCCATCACATATGAGAAACTGCTTCAGTGGTAAGGATTTTTGTGGTCAATTTGGTAATGCAATGCCCAATTCTGTTGTATTTTCGACTCACGTTTTCTTCATTTTATCAGGTGGTTCATCCCTGTTAATATTGTTATCGCCACCATATCTGGCTCTATTATAGGTTGCATCGTTGCTTCAATCGTCCGTCCGCCATACCCTTATTTCAAGTTTACCGTTGTACAAATAGGCATCGGTAAGTGCTCCATCTAAAGCTAGCTTCATAGTTAGGAATCACTCATTTTCATAGTCTCTTGAATTTTTTAAATAACGCAACTTCCTCTATCTTGAATTTTCTTTTAAATTTTGGTGGTATGGAATTGACTGCTACTTAGTGAAAAAATTCCATTTCAGCATGTAACTATCTATCCTATCTAACGTCTTGGCATGTGTAATTCAAGGTCTGATTTGTTAGCTTATTATTCTTTTTTAATTTCTATGCAGGGAATATTGGAAATGTTCCACTTGTTCTGATAGCTGCACTATGTCGGGATAAATCAAATCCTTTTGGAGACTACGAGATATGTTCGCGAGATGGAAATGCATACATCTCATTTGGCCAGTGGGTATGTATGAACTTAGAATTGACGGTTACTAACTCATTTTCATTGATTTTGATTAGTATGCCTTGATTGGAAATTTGTCTTTCTTGGCACTTCCTAAGTTTTTCCACTACTGCTTGTTTTTGCATTTCCTTGACTCTAAATTCTGAATTTTGCCTTATTTCCACCCTGATCAAGGCAAGGATGTCTCGTGAAAGTTGACCACTTTACTGCCTAGCGACCAGCCAACGGAAATTTCTTTGCCATTATTGTTTTTCTGTTTAAAACCCCCTCCCTCTCGCACCCTGACTAAAAAACTACAACCCCAGCTTTTGCATGGAAATCCTGCACCTAGTATAGAAATTTGCATCAAACATGGAACTTGAAAATGCATGATGTGTAATGGTATTATTTGGTAAATATGTGTAGGTTGGTGCAATCGTTCTCTACACCTATGTGTTCAATATGCTCAAACCTCCTAGTGAAGGCACTTTCGACGTTCAAGATGCAAATCTTCCTATCAAAAGTCCTAACAAAGATGGCTCTGCGAGCCATCTGGTTGCTAGTTCACCAGAGCAAGTTCCATTACTTACAACAGACGTAGCACCGGCTGACTCAAGTGGTTCAAAGAAAGAAAAGGTGAGACAGATGCGCTATGCTTAGTTAATTTGTCCCTCTGGCCTTTACCCATAGTCTTAACGTTGCCAATCAGTAGAAATAGTAATCCCTTATATATGATATGGAAAAAATGTTAAAACTAGTTTCTCTTGTTATAACTCTTGATTTTGTGATGCTTTGCTAGCGAACCTATGATTTTGAATTCTTTTGAATATGGATTTTTGTTAATGATCTTGATTATACTGGTGTTTGACGGCTCATCACTTTCCTTGCAGGTTAAAGAGTTCTTTAATTTTCTATATGAGAAACTGAAGCTCAAGCAAATTATTCAACCTCCTATTATAGCTTCTGTAAGTTCAATATCCTGGGATGGATGGGCTCTTTTCAATTTCATCGACTTTATCTGTGTGCTCCATATTATAAATTTGAACATTGATAAACTATATAATGAATCATCTTTCGCCTGCAAGATGCTTTATCCTTTGATTTTATACTGTGCAAAGTTTCATTTGAGACTTCTGTAGTCTTATTCTTGTGAAGGTTTCATTTTCAGTTTAGGAAATACTTCTTCCGCGATATGAAGGAATAAGAAAAACTATGACCTTATCCTGAACTATGGTTTTCACTCCTTTAGCAATTAAATGCATTCCTTACGGCTTTCCTGGGTTGCTATTTGAGATATTCCTTTGAGTTCCCTTATATAGTTATCACTTAGATCTTTGTTTTAACAGATTGTTAATTAGAACAATTTTGATTACGGATTGCTAATTGCATGTTCTTCCAACAGGTCCTAGCCATTGTCATAGGATGTGTGCCAATCCTGAGGCGACAGGTCTTTACTTCCGATGCTCCACTTTACTTCTTCACTGACAGCTGTTTGATTCTTGGGTAAGTTTTACTCCATTGAGAATCAGTTTTAAGCAACTATGGTGTTTCCCTCTATAAAAAGTTTCCTATTTTATCTCCAGTTACTGTTTGCTGCAAATAGACAAGACATCTCGCCTAATGGTCCTGCAACATGATAGCCTAAGAGTTTGCTTAATAATTTCTTACATCAGTACATAATACATCTTCCTTTTTGATAGTTTACATCAGTATATATTCTTACAGAATTGGATTTGGGACATCTGCTTTTATTTTTTCCACTAGAATAAAATGACATATGCGATAAGATTATTCTTCTGGTCCAGTCGTGGAAATGCTGTTTTATGTAAATGTCAATAAAACTTCTGAATTGCTGTTATATTTCTTGTCGCCAGGGATGCCATGATTCCCTGCATATTGCTGGCTTTAGGAGGCAATCTTGTTGATGGTAAGTGACTATTATTTTTCTTTTTCTTTTTTAATTTTCTTTTCCTCTTGTTTGTTATAAAAGGTCCTTGTCATTCAATAGCTTTTTTTTGAGGATGTTTGAATTCTGATGTCCTAGACTCATATTTACTGCTTGATATTTAAATGTCTTCTGCAGGACCAGGACCCGGAAGTTCAAAACTTGGTCTAAGGACAACCGCTGCAATTGTCTTTGGACGGCTGGTTTTGGTTCCTCCAACCGGACTTGGCATTGTCATGTTAGCTGATAAGCTTGGATTCCTTCCTGTTGGTGATAAAATGTTCAGATTCGTACTCCTCCTTCAGCATACGATGCCCACATCCGTACTTTCTGGTAAAATACATTCCTTTTACAGTAGTTCCAAAACATGTGATATGTATGCATTCTGATCTGTGACTTCTCTATATTTGTGTTTAATTACTTTTACTCTTGGTAGGTGCTGTTGCCAACTTGAGAGGATGTGGGAAGGAGGCAGCGGCGGTATTGTTTTGGGTTCATATTTTTGCTATTTTCTCTATGGCTGGATGGATAATCCTCTACCTCAACATACTCTTTTAAGTTAGGATCAAACAGTGTTGCTACAAAGAGTAAAGAGAAGAGATCTTGGGATAGAAGGTTTTTATTCCTGTTACCAGGATCGCCATTTGAGACTAAGAGAGATGTATTGATATTATGTAGGAATATTACCTACTACATCTATAAGTATAATTAGTCATGATGAAGTTAACCAATTGCTCCTTATTTGTTCTTGGCTTCTTCTATTGTATAACCTTAGCTTATGCTACCTTGAAACTGGCTATGTCAAAGTTGGACTTGGCATTTGGCAAAGACAAAGATGGGGCTCATTTGGAAGAATAAGTAATCAGGGATTATTTCTGGAATTTATATTCAGAATGCAATAACATGGGTTATCTACTTCTTCCTCCGTCCCATTCTAATTGTCGCTTTAGCTCTTTTCACGCCCATTAAGAAAAATAATAAATATAAGATTTAATTTACTAAGGTACCCTTACTAAATGCTTTTTGAGAATTGAGTACTATTAAAAGGAATTACTATTTCTTTAATATTAAGGGTATAGTTGGAAATAATTAACAAATTCAGTTTTGAACAATTATTCTGGGGCAAAATTTTTGAGCTAAGACGGAGGGAGTATATCTTAAGAAATGGAGCAAACAAATACCCTAATGCGATCGAACGCCAAAATACAAGATCAAATATGGAGTTTGAGATTACTATAATTTTGAAAGAACCTAATAATTTAAAAAAATATAGTATTACTTTCACATTTTCTTACCCAAAAAAAAGGATAAAACAAAAAGAGGAGGTTGGGTCATATCAAATTATGATCCGTTACTTGATTCATCTTGAGCTAACATATCTTAATCCAAGCAAATTTTGAATTGTTTGAATTACAATTCAGTTATTGATTTGACTCGTCCAAATTCGACCCAACTTGCCCAATTGTCTAACTCGAAATAATAGCACCCTATAAAATGAAGCAAATTAAGAGTAATTAATGCTCTGAATGCTTTAATAGTGTCTAACTTAAAAGGAGGAAAGTTAGTTAAAGACGTTATATGGCCTTTTTCCCGCACATTCACTCTCCCCATCACCCGCCATTCTTTTCTGTAATATCCATAATCCAATCTTCACATTAATTTGGTGGTGGAGCTGTCGATCTTGGCCCTGCCTCTGGCGGTGCTGTTTCTGTTTTACTCAATCTCTTATATTTTTTATTTGAATATTATTCTCCCAAAGAAACATAGGAGAAAGTAGTGAAAAATGGCATACAGAAGGAAACAGGGGATGAGCAGATCATCCACTTTCCAAGAAGAGACCATTTTCCGATCCCCTGCGGAACCGAAGCCGCAGGGAATCAGCAGATCATCCACATTTCAGGAAGATAGCATTTTTCGTGCTTCCCCTGGAGATCCTTTTTCTTCTTCTTCTTCGTCTCTCGCGGCTCGGGCCATTAGAGCCTCAGCCGCTCATCGCGATCAATCTCAGGTCTTCTTCTTTTCCTTCTTATCTTCTTTTGCAGATTCCAATATAATTGTCAAGCTCTGTCTTGCCAATTATCTGCATGCATTGTCCAATACAGTGGCGGAGCCACATGTACTCAAGGGGTGTCAACATCCCTTCATCAAAAAATTACACAGTGTAGCTACGCAATCTTTTTTTTAAAAAAAAATTATGTATATGTACTACATATTGATACCCCTTAGATTTACTATTTTATTTTTGACCCCCTTGGTGAAAATTATGGCTTTGCCGCTAATCTTATATATGATCTCTAATTTATCTGGCTCTTCTGACTCATCCCTTTTCACATGTCAATTCTTCTCTATTTATTGATTTATATTGCTGATAGCAAAATTTATGAATAGATATTGATTCTTTATATCAATAATTTAAACTTTACATGAATCGCATTAATCAGTAGGGACTCTTATGGCACATCCGATATGTTGTAGTAGGGTACAACAGAAATATTTCTTGATGAGCGATATATTCCCATCATGAGCCTTGGTGTAACTGATAAAGTTATTGCCATGTGACCAGAAGGTCACGGATTCGAGCCGTGGAAACAGCCTCTTGCAGAAATGCAAGATAAGGCTGCGTACAATGGACCATGTGGTCCGGTCCTTCCTCGAACCCGGGGCATAGCGGGAGCTTAGTGCACCGAGCTGCCTTTATACATAGCTCTAATTAATTGGTGACACTTTGTGCATTTGGCCATCAAAATCAGGCTGGCCTTTCCAATGGTAATACATTACTTACGGCAAGTGAAAATGAGGGAGGTGGTTTATGGGGAGTTGTAGCTAGGAAAGGCAAAGAAATACTTGAAGATGGTAATCATATCTCCCACCTGCAATATGAAGCTCCCAACAGCAGCATCCGAAAAGAAAGCCAGGTGATAATTTATAGCCCTCTCCTTTCTTCTCTTAATAATACATGCACAATTCCTCATTTTAAGTGTCTATATCTGTAGTGGTAGATGACAGTTTGCCTTTTGTATATATACGATCCTAGCCCTTACCATCGCAGAAGTCTTATAACTGACCTGATTGTGTAAATATTATTTACAGTGTCAATTGATAGAACTTAAACTCTAGTTGGATAAGGTAGTGAACAGATGACTTGGAGAATAAATGGTTAATATGAAAACGGTAATAAAGAGGATCATGGCTGATTTACGGAGAAATGGATTGTCTGAAGTTGATTTTCACCAGAATATGTTATAGTTTCTCGGGTTTCCCTCATCACGTACATGCCCTACTTCAACATAATTTTTTCTTGACTTTCAGGGAGGAAGTACAATTGCTGAGACGTCGCAAGATCATATGTCAAGTGTACGAAGCCCATGGCAGATGCAAACACAAACAACTAGTCATGAAGATCAACTAAAGGCTTCTCGCGACGTAAGGTGGCAACTTGCGTGATATATGATGTATTCCCGGTTAATGTATTAAGTATCTGAATATCATTATAAGCTTCATCTCTACTTCAACAGTGACAAACCGGCCATTTGAGATCTTAAGTAACTGTAGCAACATAAACTAAAGTTTTTCTTTTCTTTTTGCAAGTTGCAACATGATTTAATTTCATTGCATACAAATCTTGTTATTTTCTCCTTGCTGGTGATCAAATGCATTTTTGGCCTGTTTTTTTGCGGTTACAGGTGGCAATGGCAACTGCAGCAAAAGCGAAACTACTATTACGAGAGTTAAAGACTGTTAAAGCTGATCTTGCATTTGCGAAGCAACGTTGCTCTCAGCTGGAAGAAGAAAATAAAATACTTCGAGAGGCTCGTGAGAAGGGAGACAACCCTGCTGATGATGACATGGTAATTTTTCACCTATGTCTACAAAGTTTATTCTTCTTTCACTCTAGTAAGCCTTCATTCTATAGTACAAAAGTATAAAACTTGCAAAATAATTAGTGAAAATTCAACCTGTCGGCACATATGGTATATCAGAGAGCAAGAATACAGTAGACACTTAAAGTTGTTTTTTTTTCTGTATTTTACTGACTAGTCCACTTGAGGTACATTGTGTCAAGAAACCAGACTATTTATTTCTTACCTCTATATAATCTATAAATTATCCTTATGGGGTTTGATTTCCATGGCATTTAATTTAACAGAAGTAAGGGGCAGTCCGATGCACTAAGTTCCCGCTATGCGCGGGGTATGGGGAAAGGCCGGACCACAAGGGTCTATTGTACGCAGTCTCACCCTGCATTTTTGCAAGAGGCTGTTTCCGCGGCTTGAACCCGTGACCTCCTGGTCACATGACAGCAACTTTACCAGTTACGCCAAGGCTCCCCTTCGGCATTTAGCAGAAGTACAAGTACTAAATCTTCTTGATGTTGTTTTCTAAATCAACTTTAAAGATTGATTTGTTTCCTATTTGCTGCAATTATTTCAGATACGGCTTCAACTAGAGACGCTATTAGCCGAGAAGGCTCGACTAGCACACGAGAATTCAGTGTATGCTCGTGAGAATCTCATCTTAAGAGAGATTGTAGAGTACCATCAACTGACAATGCAGGATGTTGTGTATTTGGATGAAGGCATTGAAGAAGTTACTGAAGTTTCCTCAATACCTGCAGTTTCAAGAATGCACTCTGCTTCCCCTCCTTTATCCCCTAAATCCATGCATTCACCATCTCGAACCTCCTCTCTCACAAAGGAATCAGCTGTTGGTTCACAAGTCAAAGCTAATCTTCAACACAATGAAGATCCATCAAGTTCCAATAATTCTACTTCAACTTCCAAGGGGAAAGATTTATCAAGAAAATGATCAACTCTTGTTTTAACTGCCAATCTTGATTTTCTGATTTCATCATAATTAATATTTGTCAATTGTCAAGTATTTTTCCATTTTTTGTTTGGGATATGGTTGGTATGAAGGTGAACTAAGAGGAATTTTGCAAAGAGGTGTGCTGTATTTGTGGTGCTTCTTTTCTTGATTGGTTCATTCTTTTTCTTGTAACAATGTGTGTATATTATTTGGTCCTTCTGCTCTACAAAGAGAAGCCAGCTCAATCCTCCCTACTTGAATTTGATTGCTCCTTTGCTTGTTCAATTTGTTCATACTTTTCATCCATCTTATGGATGTTAAATGAAAAGAGCTTAAGAGAATGAAAAATAGTTGTCTCTGACTGAAAAGATTAATGGCTTTATGATGAGAATAAATCCTGTCAATTAACTTAAGAAATAAAATGGTCTATGAATCCATGGACTCCTAATAAACTAAAGTAAGGAAATATATTGTTTAGCATTATCAAACTCACTTAAGGAAACAAAAGTTAGGGAAAATAAAAATCACAGCAGAGAATTTTGAGATCGGCTCCCAACATGGCATTTTAAGCTTCAATTTGCATTATTGTGCAGAATTGGATGGAACAAAGACAACAGTCAGTTCCTCTGTTCCTTGTATTGACACAGATTTAGCAGAGCCTATGTTCTTTTCTTTCTTATTTCCTTTCTGTAAGTGATGGATACGAAAATAACCCAGCAGCAGCACAAATAAGATTGAGAGGTGAGATAAAAGTGATTTGGCTAGAAATAGATCAACCATTCGAATAACACTTTATCATCCAAATACAAATTTTGACAACTCAAGTCAAAAAGAACACTTTACTTTTTTACGTAAACAAATTTCTTGAAAGATAGATGTCGTACTAATCAAAAGGCAATACTCCCTCTGCAGATCTTATGTTCAACTCCTTTGGCCTAGTACAACTCCTTTCAGTATATTTGGTTGTACTATTATAAGTTTCTTTGTCAATATGACCCTGGAATTATCATCAAGAGCCTCGTCTTTCCAGCAAACCAAATACGCTTCGACCCACCCAAAAACTATGATTTTCCCCATATGCACTAGCTAGTTATCTAGCTTGTAAAAATCTGAACATCATTGGGCTCAATAATGCAGCTTCTTCATACCATTGTTTAGGAAATGAATTTTTTTTTTTTTTTTTTATATGTTGGTTTAGGGGATAGAAATATACATCTGACAACGTCGCTATTTCATACATTGTACACTTGGTAAATCTGTTGATCAATGGACCGATACAAATATTTTCTCCTCACAAACGTATGAACAATAGCCCGCTCCTTGTTATGGAACCAGATATAAACAATGGCCTCAGAGACTGTTTACCACCTACTTTCTGGAGGCAACAGATCAGATACTGAACTAAGTGTTAATATCGCTTTCCATGGATGGCTGATCCGCTATAGCTCCTCGTAGCGAAGTTGGCAGCTTTGAAGAGACTCCCGCTCAACGACAGCTATTTCTTCAGAATAACTGGAAAAAGAGACCACTTGAACCATCACCAAATGATTTTAGATCGGCAGGTTTTACTAAAGCTCTGCACAGAGGGCACGTCCTCTCCCTCTCAAACCTGGCACACAAAATAAGTTACCATCAAGCCAACTGAAAGATGGTATTACATAAAACACATTGAGATAACAAGAACTATGCATTTCCTGATTCTCATTCAATTATGAACTATTCCATGCTTGTTCTCTAGGCATCAAGAGGATGAAGAGGAAACAAGTAATTCTTCGGAGTCAGGAGAAAGCACAATCGCACAATATAAATTTGCAAAATGCAGTCTCTGCAGAAAAATGGGTCAAGAGAAAGAGCAAGGAAGAAGCTACCCTAGTTCATTCTATAAAAGACAACATCCTGTCAAACTAACTTGATGAGGAAGAACAGGCAGAACAACCTCTGGTAAAGACCCTCCTCCATCTCCAATTGTAAGGTTCAAGGGTCAAGTCACAAAAGGAGCAAATTGGGATAGCGCAACTGGACTCCTGGGTTTGGGGGGAGGGGTGGGGTTTCAGGGGACAACGTTTATCGTATCAAGAAAAAAAATCATATCAATATACTTTAGTTGATAAACTGAATCGGAGTCATTTTGCTTGGATCCAAGGAAAAGAGAAAATCCTAGCTATAGGGGTAGAAAATTGTGTTACCAACTCAAGGTGAATAAGCTCAAAGAAACTGAAGAAAGGGATATCAAATATTCCTTGTGCATGGTTCATGTGTTATTTGCAATCCTATGTAAATGCCTTGTGCTCATTACTTCACAACTACCAGGTGACAATTGAGATAATGAAGATCACTCCATTCTAGTATCAGGTTATACATCATGCATGAGCCATGCTCAAAGAGTCATGCATAAGCCATGCTCAAAGAGTCATGCATAAGCCATGCTCAAAGAGGGTCAATGCATAAATGGCTGAAGCAAAATGCAGAAAACTGACCATTCAGAAACACAGTCTTCACAAAATAAGTGTTTACAACGTAGCAAGATTGGCGTATGCATTTTCTCCTGGCAAATAGCGCAGAGATCCCCGGCTGCATTGACCTGCAATTGATCACATCGTCTTAGAGCTTCAGCAAACACTTAAGGCAAATAGTTTGGTTAGTTTCTTGCAAATACTCATCAATAAGTCCTACAGACAAATTTTATAGTGGATGGTTTCTCATCTTATAAAGACAATTACAACTCTGGTAGCTTTTCCCCAACTCAATCCAAGTACTTGAATTTTTCCAACACCTCCTTATGCACTCCAGTGGATATCATTTTTAAAGAACATTGCTTCCATACAAAAACTACTCTTGACACCTGTGAGCGTATTTTCTCTTTCCTTTTTTTTAAAGTTGACACCTTAAAGACCTCTGAAGAGCTCTCCCAAACCATTGTTTGCACAGAATTCGACCCAACTTGCAAAAGAGATGGTTATATACTTCTGTATGATACGCTATTTGATGATTAAAGTATTTTTAAAGGTAACACAAAGAGAAGGACATAGTTTCCCACCCAAGCCCAATACAGAGATAGGTGTGCACACGCTTTCATGAGTTTTGTATGTGAAAGAAAAAGAAGACAAATGACCAATCAAAATATGGGGAAGACGATAAACCTGCTGATGTCACATGCTATAGGAAAGTGAAATCCAGAACACGAATTCATAAAAGTTGATACCAGTGAAAAGGCATATCTTGCTTAACACAATTACCTCATGTAAAATTAGCATGAATTAGAACAATAAATAGCAGGTGGTGTAACGCAAAACCACAGCGAGAATAAGAAGTGGCATGCAAAGACACGACATCCTCATATAACAGATAGAAACCAATGCACCCAAGGTGTGGCCTAGTGGCCAAGGAAGTGGGAGGAGAACCATGAGGCCCCAAGATCCCGATGGAGACAAAAATAACTAGGAGATCTTTCCATCTGCCTAAGCCTTAATGGGAAGAGTTACCCTATACTTGTGTTGGTGGGAGGTAGCAGGTATCTAATGGAATAGTCGAGGTGTGCGCAAGCTGGCCTAGACTCAAAGGTCATCAAAATAAAAAAAAAAAAGAAGTGAGATAGAAATCCATGATGCAATAACATGTCAATTGCATGAGGCAATCGATAAGCTAAAATTTTTACTAAAAACAGGAAAAGCGTATGGATAACCTCTTGGTACTCATTTAAATGACAGCAAAATAAATAATATCTCAATACTGTTGACAAATAACATTTTTAAAGTCTATCTATAATACCACCAAAATTCATGATTAATTAAGTAGTTAAAGAGTTAGACTTGCCTATTCCAGACAAAATTTCCACTTTTCCTTTTTACCTGTGTTGAATAAATTCACTTTTGTAGAAAGAAAACTTTAGTTTCAAAGATTAAATGGGAAAAATAATCGTACGGAGAAGAGTAGAAGCCTGTCTAGGTAAAACAAATAATACTTCGTAAAAGTTATCTACGATTCACTTACAGCTTCTGAATAATTTTTTCTCCATGTTATCGTTGAAGCTAAAAGCTAATCTTATATACCACATGCGTCCCCCCACGAGTAGTAAAATAATTCACCTTCTCAACTCTTCTTTTATAACCCCAAAGTCAAATCAAGATATCAATTTGAAAAGGATGGAAAAGTTCATTTGGGATCTTAACTGATATTACTGATTATGTATAGGTCCTTTTTGTTCAAGTGATTGGTCAAGTCATTTCATAAAAATTTATAAGTCATTTTATATGGTATTAAATAAATAAATTAAACTTATGTTTTGCTATCAAATGCATTTAATATCTGATGTAGTTAGTTCAGGTGCTAAGCAAATCCTGAAGTAGTCTACTATTCACTGACTAGATCTTAGATATAGAGGGCTCAGCCAGCTGTCTATTTGATTTGTTTGTTTGTTTGTTTATTTTCAATTGTTTTGTGATAAGTGTTAGCTGTCTAATTATATTTGGACTCCACCCCCTTCTTTCTTCAGTTCTCTAACTTCTCTTTTTCCTTCCCTTTCTTACTAAGGATTCTTTGTACTCATCTCCTCCTTTGCATCACATAGCATGGGACTCCGATTAAGTGTCAAGAAAGTGAAGGTTTCTTTTTATGATGTTGGTGTCCTTGCCAGCTTATATGCACAAGTGTTGGCTAAACCTGTCCACCAAGGGGCTAGAGCTGATGGACTCATACCGAGTGTCGTACCTGCGATGTGATCTTGAGATCTTCAGGTTGTTACTTATTTGCCTCAACTATTCAGGCATCCTCGTGTGGACACAGTAATTGTTTATTGATAGTCTCTCTCTTCAAGATAAATATCAAGCACACTCCTCTAAGGGAACTCTCACAGTGGGCACCATAAAACAGAAGACGCCACTCTTTCTTCAAAGGGAAACATCAACCACAAACCTCAAGGGATTTCTCAAAATACTGATGGATAAAGCAGATGGCTACCCATAAAAATGTTGAAGAGCAAGGCATGAATTGCATTTGTCACGTCCTAGACCAGAGGGGAACCTCTCCAACACCACCAACAACAACAAACCCAGTGAAATCCCACAAGTGGGGTTTGACTAGGGTAGTGTATACGCCGACCTTACCCTACCGTGGGAAGGTAGAGAGGCTCTCCAACACCCAATATGTTAATTAAAAATAGCACCATACGAGATTTCTTCAAATAGTAGCACCATACTAGAGGAAGAATTTTTTCCCCATTCTACTCAAAGTAAAAACAGCAGTTCCAGTAGACAGAGCAGCAACGCAATCCTCAAGCATACTCATACGATAAAGGTTCTAATCTGAAACTTATGCCACAGAAAAAATTAATACTTGAATCGGATTGTTAGACATTTAAACTGACATTCCTCTGAGGCAGGAAAATTTACAAAATCCTCAGGTGATAAGTTTTTTTCTTTTTTTTTATTGTTTGTTTGATAAGGCCTCAGGTGATAAGTTTCTATGTCTGGAATTCCTATATTTGCGAATATAGAATTCTAAATTTTGGAATATCGAGTTCTAAGTTGCATTATGAGCTTCTCTTGTGTAATTCTTCTTTGTCATGAGCAAAGGAAGAGGAGAACTATCTTACTTATCAAAAAAGAAGAGGAAACCAACTTACAGCAACTTCAGGATACATACTTTTTTTTTTTGAGAAAGAACTTCAGGATACATACTTATTATCAAAAAGTAAAAACAATAGGAAATCCTTTTACCTGTTCAGGAGTCGCATATACTCCATAGTGAATCTCTTTACGTGACAGCGCCTTCAAAGCTGTGAAGAAAGATTGGA
The DNA here is from genome assembly GCA_002018475.1 of Nicotiana obtusifolia. Taxonomy (NCBI): domain Eukaryota; kingdom Viridiplantae; phylum Streptophyta; class Magnoliopsida; order Solanales; family Solanaceae; genus Nicotiana; species Nicotiana obtusifolia. The sequence continues at coordinate 64,306 of MCJB01018162.1, read as the reverse complement.
CCTAAGGAATATGAAGGTAGGATCAGATGAGAATTAGGTTAGAGAAATGACAATGCCGACCCTTAAAATTAGAGAGATTAAGATACTGCCTTATCAAGACAGAAAGATTAAGATACTGAAGGGCAAAGAATAAATGGAAGATAATACAGATCAACTGAAAAAAGGTACCTTCTCGACAACAGAAGTCAGCTTGAAAGTTAGATACAGCCCGGTCATTAATGATGAAAAGAGGCTTCCGTATTCCTTGTTCAAAAAGAAACGATACCAAACTGGCGCTGGAAGCAGAGCACGATATAGCAGTACAAGATACTCAACCAAAGTTAGCAATTGACCCTGTTTAAGAGAATAACTTCTCAGAAAGCTTCTTTTTTCCCTTTTATACACATGCACATGGAACTGAGCATGAAAGAGATAATGCCTATTCAGAAAATGATAGGGTGGGTAAATCTATCTACATTGCTGTCACCTGCTTGCGGTAGTTCCGGCCCCTGCTATTCTTGTAATACATTAGCAGAAAACATTTGAAGACCATTGCTGCCTGGCGAACCAAAGTATCTATAAGGAAAGAAAAGCAAAAGAAGTCAACTCTGTGATATCGTATTAAACTATTCACACATAAGAGTCCAAATGCTGAGCAAGAAATTCTAATAATGACAACTTTCACAAGAACATACCATTCACCATGATTATAAAGATGGCATGCCAAAAAGGAGGTATGGCCTTTGGTGGTAGCATCAACAACGGATACAAAAGATCATCATTTCGGTACCACCAATAAAACCCAATTACATAACAGCTGAATAGAAGACATACACCGACCAGAATAGAGATTTTCCTCTCGCCCTGGAAGGAAGAAGAAGATCAATACTTTCAGTGTTTATTAGTATGAGAAAAGTATCAAGGAGAAAATCGCAGGAAGATAGATTAATAAGCACATCAGTTCCTTTTTTTTTTTTTCTGTTTTTTCCTTGTAGAGGGCTGGTGTTGTAAGGGCATTTGCATCACCTTAAGTGCAGTCTGCTTCTTTACAATATCATTTGACTTGAACATGACGGCAGCGATCAAAATTGTAACAAAGAAACCTGCGGGTTCATGCACAAGCAAAGAGCAATCTTGAGAAATACTAACTTATGGAAATTAAAGTAATGCACAGTAACCCTCAAACATGCAAACCAAGAAGATTGATAGCCATCACAACTTTCAACAGAAAACGGCAGAATCACTAAATACATGATACAATTAAAAGTACAAGCAACTAAGCAAGAACTGTATGACGGACAGTTTCTTAAGAAAATCACTTAGTTACCATAGAGAGGAAACAGCAATATACCTTGCAAATGCTGCCGAATGAAAACAATCAACAAAAGCAAAGAGAACGGAATAATTTGCTCAATCCACCTAGCAGCCTGCTGTATATCATATCTTTGGTAAGAGGACTCCCTATTATTAGCACCAGCACCATCAGCAGCCCCCATATCTGCGTTCCCATCTACACCATCTCCCACCCCTCTATCACCCGGTTGACTCTCCAATGCTCCGACTGAAGCTGCAGGCCCCGACCTCGAAATTGGCCTCCCAAAAACTTCATTTTGCCCATCCACTTCCCTCACTGGTCCAACACCAACAGTCCCAACTCTATCATGCTCCTGCTCGCCCGCACCAATAATCCTAATTGAAACTTCATCAGAACCAGCAGCAGCAGAAGCTGGTGATGATGCCCCAGCATTATCATCATCCACGCGGGGCTGAAAATGGTTTATCAAACTATCTGATTCTGAATGATTTGACCTTGTCCTTAAAATTCCAGAATACTCCAATAATGTTGATAATGGCGCACGAAATAAATTCGACGCAGATAATTGCACTCCTCCTCCGTGTCTTCTAGAATTACTAGCAATATTGCTACTACTCGATGAAGAAATACCTCTGTGTGCGTCCGAATTTGTACCGGACGCTTCCATCCGCATCGCCCTAACCCTAGACCCAACCCTAATTCATAGATAAACAATTTCACATTCATAAGCTCCAATAATAATAATAATAATAATAATAATAATAAATGCTAAAAAATGTAAAAAAATAAAATAAAATAAAAAATTAATCATCATCCTATGACGGATTCTTTCGTTGTAATAAATAATGTGAAGAGCTCACCTTCGATATGGAAACGCCGTGGAAGAACCTATACGATCAAACAGAAAATGAATCCTTCACAGAAATGAAAATTTACAAACCCTAATAACTTGATTAATACAATACTGATAACATATGGATCAGTCAACGCGGCGAATCAACAGTGTCTCTGAAAAATCAAAGATGAAAAAGTAATGAATTATCGCATTGAAAATGCAATGAGGCGGTGATAATGAGAGCGAAGGGAGGGGGAGGGGAGGGAAGGG